>CM021103.1:443852717-443925283 GCA_007115665.2 Sequoiadendron giganteum | reverse complement strand
GTCAAATCCACTTTTCATGCTATAAGAAAATAGGTACCTCAACAACCCAAAATAGAATTCATGACATTCTAATTTCCTATTGTTGACGTGAAGAGGCGTGCCATTCTTTAATGTAAACGAAACATAATGTAGAAGCATAAATATGCACATTGGACTCATGTAAAATCATCTAGAATTATTGAATAAGTATTAAAGCAGGGCAATCTTGTGAAACCGTAATTGCTAAAACCTAAATGTGCTCATTAATAGGATCTTTACAACAATTTTGATACCTTATTTTTAGGCTGCGGCTCACCAACTATCATTCTTATACTAAATTGCTCAATTTTTTCTAGTGTCTATAAAAAATCAAGTTAGAACATATGAGTTTAGAAAATTCCTAGACGTGAATGTTTTTCTGCTTTCCAATATCATCATATGTTTTAAAACACCAAGTGTATATGATTTCTAAACATTTAATAATATAAACATTAATAACATGAGACTACTCCTCAACACCAAAGCATTGTGTAAAGATTAAATAATGATATCCTTTAATTACACAGAGAAGGAATAGCACTGCTATGACATTTAGTACATGTACATAAAAAAAATTAACTACGCTGGTTAAAGTCAAAACATGATTATCGTAAGAAGTAAATATTGATTGACATGTACATATTACTATGATTGGCTATCTTTTATTGATGTGTAGTAATTACCATGATTTGTTATCTTTTACGTGTCAGTGAATATTTGTGGGTGTAAGTTTCACATTGAACGACTGTGGGTGAATAAGTCTTGGGATTTCTCAGACGAGTTGAATGCATACACCGCCTTACAGTTTAGAGGCATCTAAATTTTTTGGTTAAAATAATGTCAACAAAATACACAACTCAATTGGAGAATGTTTTGTGGAATGAAGGCGTGTTGGTGCGCCAGACGTTTGATGGCATAAATTCATGAAGATTGCATGAAATAACCAACCTCCTCTACCCCAAAACTGTTGTATATTACCTCATTTGCGTATAAGAGTTTCTTGCCATTTCAAGACTGGATTTATGCAGTGAATGCTACCTAGTCTACAAAGGACAACTCATTCAGTTCCATTTCTTACAGTGCATATTTAATTGGTAAGAAGCAGGGGGGTACCCCACTTCAAATTGTTCCCAGAAATTCAATATCTTAAGATATATAGTTGATAAAATATTGGCAGGTTATGCATATTTTTTACTCTTTGTTTCTCTTCAAAGTACTCCTTTTTCCAATTTCATGCTTGCGTGGTCTCTAGGAGAATGCCTGGAGTGTTCGAACCTCGAGCCTGGAGTGAAGCGCATGCTACATTATCTAGAAGGAGTGATGCAGTGGGAACAATGGATAAGTACTACTGTCGTCTCAGTGGTTATGAAATGAACATGTACAGATTTGGGTCTTAGAGCTCTTTTTTATTGTGGGTTTGCTTTTTTTTCGTTTGGGTTGTTTTAGGGGGAGCTTGTGGGTATAGAAACCTTTATTTACAGGGATATGGAATCCAAATTGCTACACTAAGCACTATGTTGTTCAATGATGGGCTGAGTTACGAAGCCTACTTTGAGATTAAGTGTGTGAATGACCCACAATGGTGTCATCCGGGCAGCCCTTCCATCCTCATCACTGAAACCAATTTTTGCTTGCCTAATTATGCTCTCCCCAATGACAGGGTGGTGCAATCCTCCCCGCCCCCATTTCTATCTCTCCATGCCCATTTTCCTCAAGATAGAAAACTACAAGGTCGGTATTGTCCTTATTAAGCACAAAAAGTTAGTAAAGAAACTATGATGCCATTAAGTAGTAAGTACCTAAGCTCCTAATCAATAACAATGTGAGTAAATGGTTTAAACATGTGCATTTTGATCGCAGGGTCCCATGTGTGAGGAAGGGGGCGTGTAGTTCATAATAAATGGATTTTGATACTTCAACCTAGTGTTGATAACAAGTGTGGCGGGCGCAAAGGACATCGTGAAGGTAAGTGTGAAGGGCGGTTGAACAGGGTGGATGACAATGTCAAGAAACTGGAGCTAAAATTGGCAGTGCAACATGGTCTTGGTTGGCCAGGCCTTGTCCTTTCGAGTCACCAAAAGCAACTGCATGACCTCCACATAATTCTGAATCTAAATCTAATTGCTTCCCCATCTTTCTTCTACTATTTTGCTCACAATAATTTGTTATCAGGACCGGGTTCAAGTATCAAAATCCATTTATTATGAATTGCATGCCCCCCTTCCTCACACATGAGACCTTGCAATCAAAATGCACATGTTTAAACCATTTTCTCACATTGTTACTGATTCAACACCTAGGTATTTACTACTTAATGACATCATTGTTTCTTTACTAACCTTTTGTGTTTAAAAGGGACAATTTTGACCCTGTAGTTTGCTATCTTGAGGAAAATGAGCATGGAGAGATTGAAATGGGGGCGAGGAGGATTGCACCACCCACCATTATCATTAAGGAGAGCATAATTAGGCAGGAAAAAAATGGTTGCAGTGATGAGGATGGAAGGGTTGCCTGAATGACACCATTCTGGGTAATTCACACACTTAATATCAAAGCAAGCTTTGTAGCTCAACCCATCATTGAACAAAATAGTGCTCAGTGCAGCAGTTTGGATTCCATAGCCTTGTAAATAAAGGTTTCTATACCCACAAGCTCCCCCTGAAACAACCAAAATGAAAAACAAGAAAACCCACAATAAAAAAGAGCTCTAAGACCCAGATCCGTACATGTTCATTTCATAACCATTGAGACAACAACAATACTTAGCCATTGTTCCCGACGCATCACTCCCTCCATAGAATGTAGCACGCGCTTTAGTCTAGGCTCTAGGCTCGAACACTCCAGGAATTCTCCTAGAGACAATGCAAGCATGAACTAGAAACAACAAAACTATTGGAAAATACATCAATCCCATCTTCATCTACGAAAAAGAAACTCAACTTCTTGGAACTGCTTCTAGGCACAATAGCCATTGAAGAACAAACCAACACACAAGCACTATTTAGACAAAATTTACTCTGCAATCCACGATAATTTTTTGAAAAGTTAATTAAGTTCACATTGGCATTAAATCCATCGATGGGGATAGCATGGGAGATGGATGGGTCTATCAAACATTTAAAATTTGGATGTACTTTGTAGAACCAAACGAAATTATGACTTGTGTAAGATGGCGAGAGATTTCATTGTCCCTTTTTTTGCATTAAATGCCTTATTCCGTATGAAACTCAGTACTCCAAATCACCACCAATCATCTCATCGAATACAATATTCTATTTTGTTTGAAAATTTCCTAAACCCTAACTCTAACCAAAGATTGTGAGAGATTTCATTGTCTATTTTTTACATTAAATGCCTTATTCTGTATGAAGCACAATACTCCAAATCACCGCCAAACGTCTCATCGAATTTGATGATATTCTATTTTGTCTGACAAAATCCTAAAACCTAACTCCAACCGATGAAATAGTAACTGCTGCTACTATTTCTAGGTGAATGAGGAGTGGATCATACGTTAGTGGTTCCTTTGCTTCAATAGATGGTACCAAATGTGGTGAAGAAACTGGCCCCTTTATCTTCCTCCCACCCTGCTTGATAGTTGTCGTTGGCTAGGAGGATGGAACAGGGAGGGACTCCAGTTCATCAAAATGGTGGTGAAGAAACAAGCGCTTATGGGTCTTGCCCTTTGAACTTTAGTTGCCTAGCGTCATCAACTTGGTATATGGAAACACATTTTATAAGTTACCGAATTATGGTCTTAATGCCTCCTCCCATGCCCTTTAAACACAACTTTTATGACCAACATCTTATCACTAATATCAAAATACTATTACTAAATTTTTTCAAAAATAATAGGCGGTACACATTCAACCATGCCTTATAAATTATTTTTGGTTCTCTTAATTTAAAATCTAAAACCTTAGATTATAATTTCAAATATTATTCAAATGGTACTTTAGCTTTCATCACCCTCCTTTCACAGAATTTAGGTTTTTTTTTAATAATATAAAGTTACCTACACTCAATAAATAAGTGGAGAAAACAACATAAAACAAATCAAAATCAATGACATAAAATAAAGCAAAATCAATGACATAAATCTTTGTGAAATGATACAACATCTGTTTAACAAAGAAATGACATAAAATAAATTTCAGGAAACGATTTACTTGAGGATGAGGCTTTTTGATGTGCTATAAAAATAATTGTAGAGAAATTTCAATATATAAGCGATTAAGCGGCTCAAGTCCAATCCACTTTTCATGCTATAATAAAATAGGGACCTCAACAACCCAAAATAGAATTCATGACATTCTAATTTCCTATTGTTGATGTGAAGAGGTGTGCCATTCTTTAATGTCAAATGAAACATAATGTAGAAGCATAAATATGCACACTGGACTCATGTAAAATCATCTAGAATTATTCAATAGATATCAAAGCAGGGAAAGCTTGTGAAACCATAATTGCTAAAACCTAAATGTGCTCATTATTAGGATCTTTACAACAATTTTGATACCTTATTTTCAGACTACGGCTCGCCAACTATCATTCTTATACTAAATTGTTAATTTTTTTCAAGTTTCTATAAAAAGTCAGGTCAGAACAGATGAGCTTAGAAAATTCCCAAATGTGAATGTTTTTCTACTTTCCAATATCATCATATGTTTTAAAACAACCAAGTGTATATGATTTCTAAACATTTAATAATATAAACATTAATAACATGAGACTATTCCTCATCACCAAAGCATTGTGTATAGATTAAATAATGATATCCTTTAATTATGCCGAGAAGGCATACCACTGCTGCAACATTCAGTACGTTTACATAAAAAAATTAACTACGATGGTTCAAGTCAAAACATGATTACCATAATAAGTAAATATTGATTGACGTGTAAATATTATCATGATCGATTATCTATTATTGATGTGTAGTAATTGCCATGATTTGTTATATTTTACGTGTCAATGAATATTTGTGGGTGTAAGTTTCACATTGAATGGCAGTGGGTGAATAAGTCTTGGGATTTCTCGAACGAGTTGAATGCATACACCGCCTTATAGTTTAGAGGCATTTGACATTTTTGGTTAAAATAATGTCAACATAATATACAACTCTGTTGGAGAATGTTTTGTGGAATGAATACGTGTCGGTCCACCGAACGTTTTCTAGCAGAAATTCATGAACATTGTGTGAAATAACCAATGACCTCTACCCCCAAATTGTTGTATATTGCCTCATTTGCGTATAAGAGTTTCTCACCATTTCAAGACTGGATTTATGCAGTGAATGCTACCTGGTGTGCAAAGGAAATTTTGCTCAATTCCATTTCTTACAATGCATATTTACCTGGTAATAAGTAGGGGGGTACCCCACTTCAAATTGTTCCCAAAAATTCAATATCTTAAGCTATAGAGTTGATAAAATATTGGCAGGTTATGTATGTTTTTTACTATTTGTTTCTCTACGAAGTACTACTTTTTCCAATTTCATGCTTGTGTGGTCTCTAGGAGAATGCCTAGAGTGTTCGAGCCTGTAGCTTGGAGTGAAGCGCATGCTAAATTCTATGAAGGGAGTGATGAGTTGGGAACAATGGGTAAGTACTGATGTCGACTATGTGGTTATGAAATGAACATGTACAGATCTAGGTCTTAGAGCTCTTTTTTATTGTGGGTTTGCTTATTTTTCATTTGGGTTGTTTCAGGGCGAGCTTGTGGGTATAGAAACCTTTATTTGCAGGGCTATGGAATCCAAACTACTACATTGAGTACTAAGCTATTCAATGATGAGCCGAGCTACAAAGCCTGCTTTGACATTAAGTGTGTGAATGACCCACAATCGTGTGATCCAGGTAGCCTTTCCATCCTCATCACTGCAACCAATTTGTGCTTGCCTAATTACACTCTCCCTAATGACAATGGTGGGTGGTACAATCCTTCTCACCCCCAATTCGATCTCTCCATGCCCATTTTCCTTAAGATAGCAGACTATAGGGCCAACATTGTCCCTATTAAGCATATAAGGTTAGTAAAGAAACAATGATGCCATTAAGTAGGAAGTACCTAGGTTCCTAATTAGTAACAATGTGAGAAAATGGTTTAAACATGTGCATTTTGATTGCAAGGTCTCGCGTGTGAGGAAGGGAGTGTGTATTTCACAATAATAGATTTTGGTACTTCAACCTAGTGCTGATAATGAACATGGTGGGCGCAGGGGACATCATGCAGGTAAGCGTGAAGGAAGGCCCAATAGAGTGGATGACAATGTTAAGAAACTGGGGATAAAATTGGTAGTGCAACACGATCTTGGTTGGCCAAGCCTTGTCCTTCTGAGTCACTAGCAGTGTCCGTAGGACCTCCACATCCTGGAACATAACTCCCTTGGATTGGAAGTTTAGACATACATTTATCGGAAACCAATTCCAACTCTAAATCTAATTGCTTCCCCATATTTCTTCTACTATTTTGCTCACTATAATTCGTTATCAGCACCAGGTTGAAGTAGTAGAATCCATTTATTGTGAGCTGCACACCCCCCTTCCTCACACACGAGACCCTATAATCAAAATGCACATGTTTAAACCATTTACTCACATTGTTATTGATTAGGCGCCTAGGTACTTACTACTTAATGGCTTCAAAATTTCTTTACTAACTTTATGTGCTTAACAGGAACAATGTCGGCCTTGTAGTCTGATATCTTGAGGAAAATGGGCATGGAGAGATCGAAATGGGGGCGGGGAGGATTTCACCACCCACCATTATCATTGGGGAGAGCGTAATTAGGTAGGAAAAAATTGGTTTCAGTGATGAGGATGTAAGGGATGCCTAGATGAAACCATTGCAGGTCATTCACACACTTAATGTCAAAGTGGGCTTTGCAGCTCAGCCTGCCATTGAACAAAGCAGTGCTTAATGCAACAGTTTGCATTCCATAGCCCAATAAATAAAGGTTTCTATACCCACAAGCTCCCCCTGAAACAACCCAAATGAAAAACAAGCAAACCCACAATAAAAAAGAGCTCTAAGACCTAGATTCATACATGTTCATTTCATAACCACTGAGATGACAACAATACTTACCCATTGTTCTTGATGCATCACTCTCTCCATAGAATGTAGCATGCACTTCACTCTAGGCTCCAGGCTCGAACACTCCAAGCATTCTCCTAGAGACCACACAAGCATGAAATCAGAAAAACCATTACTTTGTAGATAAATGAACAATAAAAAAAATATATAACCTGCCAATATTTTGTCAACTGTATAGCTTAAGATATTGAATTTATGGGAACAGTTTGAAGTGGGGTACCCGCTAATTCTTACTAGGTAAATATGTACTGCAAGAAATGGAACTGAGCAAGTTGTCCTTTGCACACCAGCTACCATTCACCACATAAATCGAATTTTGAAATAGCGATAAAATCTTATACGCAAATGAGGAAATATACATCAGTTTGAGGGTAGAGGAGGTTGGTTATTTCACGCAATGTTCATGAATTTATCATAGTTTTTCTATTTCTAGTTCATGCTTGTGTGGTCTCTAGGAGAATGCTTGGAGTGTTCGAGTTTGGAGCCTAGAGTGAAGTGCATGCTACATTCTATGGAGGGAGTGATGTGTTGACAAAAATGGGTAAGTATTGCTATCGTCTCAATGGTTATGAAATGAGCATGTACGGATCTAGGTCTTAAAGCTATTTTTTATTGTGGGTTTGCTTGTTTTTCATTTGGGTTGTTTCAGAGGGAGCTTGTGGGTATATAAACCTTTATTTACAGGGCTATAGAATCCAAACTATTTCACTAAGCACTGTGATGTTCAATGACGGGTTGAGCTACAGAGCCTGCTTTGAGATTAAGTGTGTGAATGACCTGCAATGGTGTCATCTGGGCAGCCCTTCCATCCTCATCACTACAACCAATTTTTCCCGCCTAATTACACTCTCCCCAACGACAATGGTGGGTGGTGCAATCCTCCCCACCCCCATTTCTATCTCTCCATGCCCATTTTTCTCAAGATAGCAAACTACAGAGTCGGTATTGTCCTTGTTAAGCACATAAAGTTAGTAAAGAAACTATGATGCCATTAAGTAGTAAGTACCTAAGATCCTAATCAATAACAATGTGAGTAAATGGTTTAAACATGTGCATTTTGATTGCAGGGTCCCGTGTGTGAGGAAGGTGGGAATGTAGTTCACAATAAATAGATTTTGGTACTTCAACCTAGATGGAAGGGCTACCCAGATGACACCATTGCGGGTCATTCACACACTTAATCTCAAAGCAAGCTCTGTAGCTCAGCCCGTCATTGAACAGTGTAGTGCTCAGTGTAAGAGTTTGGATTCCATAGCCCTGTAAATAAAGGTTTCTATACCTAGAAGCCCCTCTAAAATAACCCAAATGAATACCAAGCAAACCCACCAGAAAAAAGAGCTCTAAGACCTAGATCCGTACATGTTTATTTCATAACCACTGAAATGAAAACAATACTTACCCATTATTCCCAAAACATTAGTCCCTCCATAGAATGTAGCATGTGCTTCACTCCGGGGTCTAGGCTCAAACACTCTAGGCATTCTCCCAGAGACCACACAAGCATGAATTAGAAATAACAAGGACACAAGAAACAACAAGGCTACTACAAAATACATCAATCCCATCTTCATCTACGAAAAAGAAACTCAGCTTCTTGGGACTACTTCTAGGCACAACAACCATAAAAAAACAAACCAATGCAAAAGCAGTATTTAGATGAAATTTACTATGCAATCCATGAGAAATTTCTAACAATTTAATTGAGTTGGTATTGGCATTAAATCCATTGGTGGGGGTAGCATGGGAGATGGATGGGTCTATCAAACATTTAAAATTTGGATGTACTTTGCAGAACCAAACAAAATTATGACTTGTGTAAGATTGCAAGAGATTTCATTGTCCCTTTTTTTGCATTAAATGCCTTATTCCGTATGAAACTCAGTACTCCAAGTCACTGCAAAACGTCTCATCGAATTTCATGATATTCTATTTTGTTTGACAAATTCCTAAGCCCTAAATCCAACTGAAGATTGTGAAAGATTTCATTGTCTATTTTTTGCATTAAATGCCTTATTCCGTATGAAACTCAGTACTCTAAATCACTGCCAAACCTCTCATCGAATTTGATGATATTCTATTTTATATGACAAACTCCTAAGCCCTAACTCCAACTGATGAAATAGTAACTATTCCTAGTAGTTCTGGGTGAATGAGGAGTGGATCATACGTTGGTGGTTCCTTTGCTTCAATAGATGGTACCAAATGTGGTGAAGAAACTAGCCCCTTTATCTTCCTCCCACCCTACTCGATAGTTGACGTTGGCTAGGAGGATGGAATGAGGAGGGACTCCAGTTCATCAAGATTGTGGTGAAGAAACAAATGCTTATGGGTCTCGCCCTTTGAACGTTAGTTGCCTAGTGTCATCAACTTGGTATATGGAAACATATTTTATAAGTTAATGAATTATGGTCTTAACGCCTCCTCCAATGCCTCCTTAAAGGAAAATTTTATGACACCAACATCTTATCACTGATAACAAAATACTATTACTAAAAAATTTCAGCAAGAATAGGTGGCACACATTCAACCATGCCTTATAAATGATTTTTGGTTCTCTTAATTTAAAATCTAAAACCTTAGATTATAATTTCAAATATTATTCAAATGGTGCTTTAGCTTTTATCACTCTCCTTTTGTGGAATTTAGTTTCTTTTTAATAATATAAAGTTACCTACACTCAATATATAAGTGGAGAAAACAACATAAAACAAATCAAATTCAATGATATAAAACAAAGCAAAATCAATGACATAAATCTTTACGAAATGATACAACATCTCTTTAACAAAGCAATGACATAAAACAAATTTCGGGAAACGATTTACTTGAGGATGAGGTTGTTTGACGTGCTACAAAAATAATTGCAAAGAAATTTCAATATATAAGTGATTAAGCGGCTCTGGTCAAATCCATTTTTCATGCTATAAGAAAATAGGGACCTCTACAACCCAAAATGGAATTCATGACATTCTAATTTCTAGTTGTTGACGTGAAGAGGCGTGCCATTCTTTAATGTCAAATGAAACATAATGTAGAAGCATAATTATGCACATTGGACTCATGTAATATCATCTAGAATTATTGAATTAGTATCAAAGCAAGGCAAGCTTGTGAAACCATAATTGCTAAAACCTAATTGTGCCCATTATTAGGATCTTTATAGCAATTTTGATACCTTATTTTTAGGTTGCAGCTCACCAACTATCATTCTTATACTAGATTACTCAATTTTTTCTAGTGTCTATTAAAAGTCAGGTCAGAATAGATGAGTTTAGAAAATTCCTAGACGTGAATGTTTTTTTTCTTTCCAATATCATCATATGTTTTAAAACAGCCAAGTGTATATGATTTCTAAACATTTAATAATATAAACATTAATAACATGAGACTATTCCTCATCACCAAAGCATTGAGTAAAGATTAAATAATGACATCCTTTAATTATGCCAAGAAGGCATACCACTACTGCAGCATTCGGTACATGTACATAAAAAAATTTAACTACGCCGGTTAAAGTCAAAACATGATTACCGTAAGAAGTAAATATTGATTGACGTGTACATATTACCCTGATCGGATATCTTTTATTGACGTGTAGTAATTACCATGATTTTTTATCTTTTACATGTCTGTGAATATTTGTAGGTGTAAGTTTCACATTGAACGACAGTGGGTGAATAAGTTCTAGGATTTCTCGGACGAGTTGAATGCATACACCACCTTATAGTTTAGAGACATCTAACATTTTTTGTTAAAATAGTGTCAACAAAATACATGGCTTTGCGGGAGAATGTTTTGTGGAATGAAGACTTGTCGTTGCGCCAGACGTTTGTTGGCAAAAATTCATGAACGTTGCGTGAAATAACCAACCTCCTCTACACCCAAACTGTTGTATATTGCCTCATTTGCGTATAAGAGTTTCTCACCATTTCAAGATTGGATTTATGCAGTGAATGCTACCTAGTTTGCAAAGGACAACTCGCTCAGTTCTATTTCTTAAAGTGCATATTTACTTGGTAAGAAGTAGGGGGGTACCCCACTTTAAACTGTTCCCATAAATTCAATATCTTAAGCTGTATAGTTGATAAAAAATTGGCAGGTTATGTATATTTTTTACTGTTTGTTTCTCTGCAAAGTACATGCTTGTGTGGTCTCTAGGAGAATGCCTGGAGTGTTTGAGTCTGGAGCTTGGAGTGAAGTGCATGCTACATTATATGGAGGGAGTGATGCATCAAGAATAATGGGTAAGTATTGATGTTGTCTCAATGGTTATGAAATGAACATGTACGAATTTGGGTCTTAGAGCTCTTTTTTATTGTGGGTTTGCTTGTTTTTTTATTTTGGTTATTTCAGAGGGACCTTGTGGGTATATAAACCTTTATTTACAAGGCTATGGAATCCAAATTGCTACATGAAGCACTGCATTGTTCAATGATGGCTTGAGCTACGGAGCCTGCTTTGAGATTAAGTGTGTGAATGACCCGCAATGGTGTCATTCGGGCAACCC
This sequence comes from Sequoiadendron giganteum, assembly GCA_007115665.2. Lineage (NCBI taxonomy): Eukaryota > Viridiplantae > Streptophyta > Pinopsida > Cupressales > Cupressaceae > Sequoiadendron > Sequoiadendron giganteum. The sequence goes on along the minus strand of CM021103.1, from coordinate 443,913,660 downwards.
TTCCATCCTCATCACTGCAACCATTTTTTTCCCGCCTAATTACGCTCTCCCCAATGAAAATGGTGGGTGGTGCAATCCTCCCTGCCCCCATTTCAATCTCTCCATGCCCATTTTCCTTAAGGGTAAAAGCAATCAGTTGGGTCCATGAAGAGGGGAAGTTTTGGCCAAAACAAAAAAATTCACAGGAAACGCGTACACGTTTTTAAAAAATGCATACGTGTTATGGATCAGGTACTTGACCCTAAATCCAAATGTGTATGTATTATGATTCAAGTACGCAAACCTAAAATGTGTATGTGTTATGAAACACGTAGGCATTTTGAAACTCGTACACTTTTCTTAAAGCTATTTATTTTGTTAAATAAGCGATTGTGATTTCATTTTCACTGTCAGTTTGAGCCGTGCCAGAGAAGGATAAGGAAGATTGCACACGTGTTTTGAAGGGACCTATTGAAGAAAATTTTCACTGCCACCTCCTCTCGTTGACACAACCGATCTCAACGACCTCCAGGTTGGTTGAATTTTGCCATTTTTTTGCTTTATATCTTGCAGTTTTTTTATAATTGTTATTTAGTTTTTGTTTGTTTAGTTTGTTTTAGTTCAATATTTTATAGTTTTTAAATTGCATTTAATTAACCGAAAACATCAACGAAACAAACAACGTTAAATTGAAATTTGAAAACCATAAAAAATAAACCTAAATTGGACACATTTAATTTAGAAATTTCAAAACCCTAAACCCTAGGTTTTAAAAAACATAGGTCCTTAAAATCTAATTTACCCAGGTTAATCCTTGGACCTAAACCCTAAAACGTAAACTAAAACCCTATTTATCCTAAAACCCTAATATTTTCACCTTTTAGCTCTAGTGCTTGACTTGAAAGTACAATCAATACTTTCAATGTAACCATTTGTGTTGAGAAATGAGATGTTTTTGAACTAGTTTGAAACAAATCATCGCATAAATTTATGAGGTTGATCTAATTAGGATTGATAATGTTGCTAGATGTTACACCATTTCCATACTCAACTATATAGTTTAAACATTCTCATTTTTTAGTATGGTTACAAGTTTCAATCTCATTAGGAATGATCATGTTGCTCTTGCTCAAATTGAGTAATTTCAATTTGGAAATTGCTCTCCTTCCTTGCTTTATTTTGTGTTCTCCTTGTCATTGGTTCTTAAATTTCACTTCACATAATTTTAGAAGTATCCCTCCTTGGAGGTTTCTTACATTTTTTATTTGACATAGATATGTTTTCATGTCATCGAATCTCTAAATAATTTATAGTAAATATCTAATTTGTTCCATTTTTGCATGATAAATTATGCGCACCAATTCACATGTATAAATATGATTTCATTGTACAACTAAATTTAAATTTAGTGAAGTCTTTGTGTACCTAAAGAAGCCATTTTCAATATGTCAATAGAGCTCAAGCTCATCTTTGTTTATTTTGTATGTATTGCAATTACCAAGTTAGCATATATCTATGTGTCCCTTTGAATGTCTTCTATTAATTTTTTGTTCTTATCTAAATAGTATGCTTTGAAAATAATGAATGAGATTATAAATTAATGTTAGTGTTAAACTTATAATTTCCTCTTAACTAATTTGTCCCACTATAGAGAACTTGTGTCTCTTATCATAAAATTTGAAAATTTAGATAAATCAATTTATGTCCTCGGATTTAATTAAATTCTATGTCATACTTGATAAATACATGTATTCACAATTGATATACCTTAGCTCTATAGATATACTCTTGTTGGGAAACAACCACACCTATGAGTAAACGTCCCCTCACCCCAAAAGATAAAGCTCTAGACCCATAAAAACTTAGAAAAATAAATTACTTATTGATGATTAGTTAATTAATGATAGGCTTGATATTTATGAGCTCCATTGAGCACCCTTGTCTAACAATAATCCTTTAATATAAATAGAATCTAGTATAATTTTTGCTTGAATTAAACTAAATGGTTTTCATCATTTACCCATTTTGACACTCATTCTTGAGTTTTTCATAACCTAAATTATCTTGGGGACCTTTCCTTCTCTTTTTCCACCTTTATATATGTAATAGAAGACACTCTAAACAACCCCTAACCTCCTATTAACACCCAATTTGAGAAATCAAAGTTATATATCTACATGTGTCTTATTTTTCATTCTTTAGTCCTTTACCTATAGAAATTAAATGGTTCCTCACCTCATGTTCACAGTCTCTATTTCTAATCTTCTTATTTATTTTTTCCAATAATGATTCAAAGAAACCTCATTGTTGATATCGTAGCCTTTTGTGAGCTCTCAATTCTTGATACATTTTATCCGACTCCTAGTTTAAATGTTGATGGTGATTTATTTAAATAAATCTTAAGTTTTTACCTTAATCCATGTGGTTTTATTTATTTTAAATAAATCAATTAATGCATATCATTAAATTTGGCTATAGTTTAATTATCAAGTGATATCTAGCTAAAAATAAGTTTATGGATTCAATTTAATGTGTACATGCTATGGATTTTTAATGTTATGGATTTTTTAATGTTATAAATCAAATGGTCTTCAAATGAAATGTATTTTGAATTTGTGCACGTTCAATGTGATTTTTAAATAACTTTCAAATTGTGTGCATTATTTAATTAGTTTGTTGATATATATTTTTTAATTGTTTAACATGCAGTTGCCATTTGATTACATTCACATGGATCCAGAATTTAACATAGAGGATTTTATTCTTGATGCATAAATTCCTATAGATCCCACACATCCAAACCCACCACCACAACAAAACCCCGCACCTACAAAATCTCCACCTCGTAACCCCCACCTCCCTGTAGTAGATCATGATCAATTGAGAGAGATCATTAGGGAAAATATTATTGCGATTTGGGCAAATATAGATCTGATAAAAAATGAGCCTAGAATCCCCCCCATCTCGCATGGTTTGCATCTATGATGCAAACTATTGTCAATTATGTTCGATATATTGATGCGGACCTAGATAGGTTCCATCAATGGAGAGAGGAGAGGAGAAAATTCTATGCAAATGGATTGTCTTATAAATAAATTAATGACCTTAAAATTACCAAACAAGCCATGTGCCAATATTTTTTAACCCCCAAACAAACCAACCAATTCCACCCACCAAAAAATGAATTTCAATTTTATGTTGTAGGCACCCCCAGATAGCTGTACATTTTTAGGATGGATGGTGGATGGTGTTTGATAGTCCACCACTTGGAAATTCTGAGCTGCCCCTACACTTTTTGAGAAAGTTATGGGCTGAGTTTGAGTTGGGTTTAAAACCCAACTATTTTGATATGAGGTCATTTTAGGGAGTTTGGCTTGGCATGCCCCAACATAGACTAGGAGCACATGTTGATCCTCAACGACCTGATTTGATTGCTCCTATTGTTCCTCCTCCTTCTCCCGGTGTTCCCATTGTATTTTAGCAGTAGACCATGTTATTGAAATTAGGAGCATTGAGTTCGCTTTCAAGACATCTCACTCATCAAAATACACCCGTGGTGGTTGAAGTGGTCAATAGAGAGCATGGAGGCTTGGGCAATAGGAATACTTAGGCATCCACTTCAGGTGACCCACATGCATCTAGGACAGAGTCATATATGGATTTACTATATCCTACACAAGTATGTTCATCTTTTGAACTTAAATTTTTTGTTTTGAAATGTGCAAAATTCATGTAAATAATAATATCAAATTATATAATATAATATAATATTAATTCAATAAGTGTTCGATGTAGATGCATGATCGCACGATGCCTTAAACTCAAAATGATTGTGTCTATATGTCGAGTGTTATAGATTTGGGCTCACCTTTTGGTCAAGTACTTGAAACAATATATATTAAATAATTTGTGTGGATATATCTAATTTATTTTGAATGTGTACACATGTGTGAAATGATATATTATATCTAGATGCAGGGAACTCATACGATACCTAGTACTAACCAACCACAAGTTGTGGTGAGCGCTCCTGAGCCATCATCAACTCAGGTGCGTGCTTTCAAATTTTTTTTAAGTTTTAATTAAATACACATCATAGATCTAATTTAATTTGTTCATTTACATACACATGCGTGAATGATCTATACAAACTGTTGTACATCTATATGCAAGGATTTCATGAGATACCCATCGCAGGTGCACCTGAGACATCGCCAACATTTATGCATGGGCAATCTCAGGTGCATAATCATGAGGTCATATCATTCGAGGTTGTAAACTTTACTAAATGTCATAAACAATTTTTATGGATATTATATATATATATATATATATTCAAAGTTTTAACATATTGTTTGCTTTATATGAATATGCAGGATATAGTAGATCAGGCATTTGGATCTTCTCAAGTGACAATTATGCTACCTGTTGAACAAAATATGCTAGTAGATTCACATGATCATATGGTAATTTATGTATACTAAAAATCATTTTTATTGTATTTACTAGATATTTAATTAAATTTATATTTTTATCTAAAAGTTTATATTTTCAAGTTTAAATATGTTTAATTATATCAAAATTTCTAAATAACTTTAAATATAATTTCACGTTTCTTGTACTCTTTTACAACATGATGCGGGTACATCTAATTGACATGGAACAAATAGGAGACCTGATTTGATTGATCACCCTGATAGTTAGATGGTTTTAAATTTTAAATTGACTATAGATCTCTAGTTTTATTTAAATATGTGTTGGACTTGACATATATATTTTGAACATGTTATTTCATAGACCATTTCACATACATTATATTGATTAATATTATCATATTTGTGTTTATTTATATCAATTGACTTTAATATGATGATTATATATGCAGTCAATAATGATCGTGTTATGTTCATTTTGATGATTATATGCACTCATGTATGTATAGCTATTTTATCTATTTTTCAAGTAATACATGCACTATACAAAATATTATCTAGAATAAAATTTCATATATACAATTTATCACATGGTTAGGTGACAAATTAAAACATTCCTTAAATAGTTTAGATTATATTCATAATAAATTAAGCGTAGGTAATTTTAACTATTTTCCAATTCTAGCAAATATTTGAATCAATAAACAAAAATCTATCTCCTTGTATGTATAAAATGTATAATCTATAAAATTGGAACAAGATATTTTAAAAGTGGGGCTGCTGATGGTTTATGATGTATTTTAATTGCAACTTTCCTTTCTTTGTTCTGGGTTTCGGGCTCCATCAAAACCCATATATTACCCTTATTCAAAACAAGATATTTAAAAAGTGACTAATAATTTCATTGAATTTCATACATCGAGCAAACATATATAATCTATATTGATGTTTAATACAACTATATAACATGATGAAACATATATGTGCATGTATATACAATTAAAGCCTATCAACTTTTAGGTGAAGACCAAAAATTGATATTTACATAGTCTCTTGATAAAATAATTTTTTAGTGACAATCACATGGTAGACCGACTTGATGAGAACCTACAAAAATAATTAATGAAGTAAAGTAACTATAATCATTTAAGTAAATAATTCATGCGAGAAAAGAATAATATATAGTAAAAGTTAGAAAATTGGATCTTATAAATTCCATACAAATTCAAATGATGTTTGCCATAGGATGGATTAAGGGGACCTAAGAGGATATAGCTTAAGGGGGGTCCTAAGAGAATTCCTTAAGGGGAGTTAAGAGGATGGATTAAGGGGATGCAAGAGGTTGGATTAAGGGGAGTTGATAGAATGACTTAAAGGGATGCAAGAGGGTGGATTAAGGGGATTTGATAGAATGACTTAAAGGGATCTAAGAGGGTGGATTAAGGGGATGCATGTCATGAACCCTAGGATATGGCTTAGCAGGTCCTAAGAGGATGGCTTAAGGGGAATTATGAGAGTGACTTAAGAGATGTAAGATTGTGGATTAAGGGTATGTAAGAGGATATGACTTAAGGGTCCTTTAAGAGGATGGCTTAAGGGGATGCAAGAGGGTGGATTAAGGGGAGTTGATAGAATGAATTAAAGGGATGTAAGAGGGTGGATTAAGGGGATTTGATAGAATAAATTAAAGGGATGTAAGAGGGTGGATTAAGGGGATGCATGTCATGAAACCTAGGATATGGCTTAATGGGTCCTAAGAGGATGGCTTAAGGGGAATTATGAGAGTGACTTAAGGGATGCAAGATTGTGGATTAAGGGTGTGTAAGAGGATTTGAATTAAGGGTCCTTTAAGAGGATGGCTTAAGGGGATGCAAGAGGTTGGATTAAGGGGAGTTGATAAAATGACTTCAAGGAATGCAAGAGGTGGATTAAGGGGATTTGATAGAATGAATTGAAGGGATGCAAGAGGGTGGAACCCTAGAAACCCTAGAACCCTAAGGGTCATAGAATGATTTGACTTAAGGGGAGTTGATAGAATGAACCTTAGAAACCCTAAATCTTAAAACAAATGACCTAAAGAATAGGATATGAACCCTAAACCCTTAAAACCCATATAGATTTGTTATTCTAAGCATCTCATGAACCCTACAAACCTTAAACCCTAAGCCATAGTACCTAAATCCTAGGAGATGAACCCTAAACCCTTAAAACCCATATAGATTTGTTATTCTAAGAATCTCATGAATCCTAGAAACCCTAAACAATAAACCATGTGACCTAAAGACTAGGAGATGAACCCTAAACCATTAACCCATATAGATTTGTTATTTTAAGCATCTCATGAACCCTAGAAACCCTAAACCCTAAACCATATGACCTAAAGACTAGGAGATGAACCCTAAACCCTTAAAAACCATATAGATTTGTTATTCTAAGCATCTCATGAATCCTAGAAACCCTAAACCCTAAACCATGTGACCTAAAGATTAGGAGATGAACCCTAAACCATTAACCCATATAGATTTGTTATTCTAAGCATCTCATGAACCCTAGAAACCCTAAACCCTAAACCCTAAACCATATGACCTAAAGACTAAGAGATGAACCCTAAACCCTTAAAACCCATATATATTTGTTATTCTAAGCATCTCATGAATTTTAGAAACCCTAAACCCTAAACCATGTGACCTAAAGACTAGGAGATGAACCCTAAACTATTAACCCATATAGATTTATTATTCTAAGCATCTCATGAACCATAGAAACCCTAAAACCTAAACCATATGACATAAAGACTAGGAGATTAACCCTAAACCCTTAAAACCCATATAGATTTGTTATTCTAAGCATCTCATGAACCCTACAAACCCTAAACCCTAAGCCATAGTACCTAAATCCTAGGAGATGAACCCTAAACCCTTAAAACCCATATAGATTTGTTATTCTAAGCATCTCATAAACCCTATAAACCCTAAACCCTAAACCATAGGACCTAAATCCTAGGAGATGAAGGGTAGATATACGAGGATATGGATTAAGGGATCCTAAGAGGATGGCTTAAGGGGTGTTGAGAGAGTGACTTAAGGGGATGCAAGAGGATGGATTAAGGGGTCCTAATAGAATGGCTTAAGGGGAATTAATAGAGAGACTTAAGGGGATGCAAGAGGATGGATTAATGGTACGTAAGGGGATGGATTAAGGGGTGTTGAGAGAGTGATTTAAGGGGATGCAAGAGGATGGATTAAGGGTAGATATACACGGATATGGATTAAGGGGTCCTAATAGAATGGCTTAAGGGGAATTAATAGAGAGACTTAAGGGGATGCAAGACGATGAATTAATGGTACATAAGGGGATGGCTTAAGGGGTGTTGAGAGAGTGACTTAAGGGGATGCAAGAGGGTGGATTAAGGGTAGATATACAAGGATATGGATTAAGGTGTCCTAATAGAATGGCTTAAGGGGAATTAATAAAGAGACTTAAGGGGATGCAAGAGGGTGTATTAATGGTACATAAGGGGATGGCTTAAGGGGTGTTGAGAGAGTGACTTAAGGGGATGCAAGAGGATGGATTAAGGGTAGATATATGAGGATATGGATTAGGGGGTCCTAATAGAATGGATTAAGGGGAATTAATAGAGAGACTTAAAGGGGATGCAAGAGGATGGATTAATGATACATAAGAGGATGGCTTAAGGGGTTTTAAGATAATGTTTTAAGGGGATATGAAATCAATTATAATTTTTTATAAAATGACAATGAATTAAATTTAGTTTTATATTTATACTCTCAACTAATGTAACATGATAGATTTTCTGCAAACTAGAATAACAATGTTAAATCCTAATATAAACAATAATCTAAAATCAAACAACAAAGAACGAGGAAATAAACTAAACAAACTAAACAATTTAATGGAAATCTCTCATCGAATATGCATTCACCCCTTCGAATTATCTTGATTGCTCTTCTCCATTTTGCCTTTTCAGTATTCTTGCCCTCAGATTTCTGTGTTTGAATGCAAGTATAACTTCATCGAGTGTCTAAGCAAAATATCGAAGAATATTCTCTTCTCAAAAGTCTATGATTTCGGGAGGAGAATAATGATTATGACAAACTATTTTATAGATTTTGGGTTTTTGAATGATCGGCTCAGATTGAAAGAGAGATCGATGGATGAGATTGATGAATGCCATGCGATGTGAGTTCTGTCTCACATAGAACGTGAGTTAGAACGTGACTTAGAACATGAGTTCAGGAAAGACTGCAGATAGAGACTAAGTTAGAACGTGAGTTATAACAAGAGTTCAAGATCTTAATCTCCAAAAATAGAAGAAATAGACTTTGTATGCAAAACCCAAAGTTAGAACTCGAAGACTAATGCATTCAAATGCAAACATGAGTTAATTAATTAAATAAAGATATTTAATTAATAAAACAGATCATGCATATGAGTTGGAACTAGTTAATCAACCAATTGTGACAGAAAGTCTTCTCACAAAGATAATCAGATGTTAAACCCAAAGATAACTGGAGAAATAAAAATAGATCTCAAGTCAGAAGGTGAGTGAATTATTAGATAACTGATTAATAGAAGAATGTGACATAAATAATTAAATATGAATTAAATGTTAATTTAATTCAACATTTGAAAATAAGAGACTTTAATTAAATAAATAAAGATAATTTATTTAATTGACTTTTGAAAAGGATTAAATGAATAATTAAATAATAAATATTTAATTATAGATAAAAGGGGTTAAATGAATAATTAAATAAAGATATTTAATTATAGTTGGAAAAGTATGATAAAGGGGTAATTAAATAATAAATTATTTGATTGATAGATAAAGGGGGAAGAATTAATTAGTTCGCAACATAATTAAATAAATATGATTCATTTAATTAATTAGGTTGAATAAAGATTAATAATGAATTAATGAATTAATTAAAAAGGGATATTTAATTAATAGAGGAAATATGTGTTAGAAAGGTTAATTAAATAATAAACATTATTTAATCAAGACCATGGATAATAGAAAATTATGTCGAATATGTACTCGCAGGCCTAGACCAATTTTCAGTGTCTACAATTTTCCCCTCTTTGATACAATGTTGGTACGATGTTGTGTCAAAGAAAATATGACCTGATCATGCCCCAACATGAAACAGGTTAGGGTATGCCCCCTAGGGAAAATTGACAAATTTTTGAAAGTTTTAAAAAAAATCAGGAAATATTCCCAATAAGTCAAATTGATAGTCAGAAATGCTATGGAGTTGATGGAAATGAATTTGGAGTTGAAAGGTGACGCGGCCAATAGATTAGGTCAGAAAAAATGCCATTTCAAATCCACCTATAAATAGAAATTAGGGCTAAACCTAATTCATTTGCACCGAGAGGAGATAGAAAAAGAGGAGATTTTGCTCTGACTAGCTGACGAAATGGCACCCATTCCATACGCCGCACATCGAGGTTATCAGATCCAGACATTCAGGAGGCCAACCGATGTAGGACCACCAGTATGTCCCCAAAAATGAACTCTTGAAAGTTAATTTTGCACATATTTTTAGGCGTTAGAAAATCAATTAAGCAAATGCGGTGCATCGTAAACAACACATATGCCGTCGTATTCGCCGCATCTAACTGCGAAACAACGCATTTGCAAAAACATGTTTAGGCTAGATTAGGCTGTTTAGGGAATGATCGCATGTGAAGCATAATGCACCACATGTGTATTTGTGCAACGCATTTGCATTAGGGTTAGACGCATGTGTAGTTGTGAACCGCATATGCATTTATGAAACGCATATGTTGTAGTTAGGCGGGTTGATGAAATTACACTGCATTTGTGAAAAATGCACCGCATATGGTTTAGTGAACCACATGTGCAGTTGGTTGACAAGGGTTGTGGAAAATATGCATCACATATGAGGCTTTGTGCAACGTATTTGCAAAAATGCACTGCATTTGTTAAAGTGAGCCGCATTTGACTGGTAAAATTTTTGAAATTTTTTTCTAAAGAAAACTTGAAAAATCTTGACATCATGGTTTAAATGCAGGTGGTTTTAGATCCTATTTATACGTGGGAGTCATGACTAGACACATTTGATCTCAAAGATCGATTGATGAGTGTAGAGATTCGGCTTCTATGGAAGCTAGGTCTACATCACTGTTTGTCGATGCCTGCCATTCGGGCGAACAAGGGGATGTTGACGACACTTTGCGAGCGATGGCATTCAGAGACATCATCATTTCATTTACTGACTGGGAAGGCCATTGTCACATTAGAGGATGTGTACAGGATTTTGAGACTGCCTATTAGAGGAGAGTGGGTTATGTATTATACCTAGCGAGGATTGACTGAGTTAGCACGGTTTTATCAGGTAGATGACATTAGTAGGCTCGGGATCGACCACTATGAGATTAGATGGCCAGTGTTAGCTGACAGATATGAGAGGATTGACTATATTTTATGTACATTGATCGAGGGTATAGTCCTGCCAGATAGATGGGGTCATGGATTTCCTGTGGGATGAGGAGCTATGTTGGTCGGCATGCTAGAGAGCGAGACAAGGTATGCATGGTGATGAGCCCAGAATATGGCTATAATTTGGATGTCATGATTATAAGTTTTAAAAAATCTTGCTCTTTTATGAATGTTTTAAACTCTATGGTGATGAACTTTTAATGTTTATGGGTAGTATTCGATGACAACCAATCCTATACTCTTGCTGCATAAATATCTTAGTCTATCTATGATTATTACCCTGTTTTGACTTCCCAATTGACTGGTACATATATGTAGTGTTTGGATAAGTGAGATGAATTGAATGCATGTGATTAATAAGGAATGTTGTGCTATTATGAGTGCATGCCTTCTTTTGCCTCTATTGCCATGTGTTCTAGAGGTTGTTGAAGCTGTTATGAATGAGTCAATGCACAACAGAATATGGCCTCGCGGAAAAAGCCGTTTCCAGTGCATCGGAAAAGGAGTCATTTCAAGCAAGGATTCTTTGTCCGAGTCTTTGGAAAGAAACCAGATGAATCATCAATCTAGGAGGAGTGGAGTTCTAGATTTCCTCTGAGACAGTTGAGTGGATAGACTTGCATTTATGAAGTTTGTTCCTCTATTTTAGGCGACATTTATACTCGTGTCTTTCTTTGTTAGTTGATTAGTTAGTTAGCTATTTCACTTTAAATAAAGGTTCCTCCTGCGCAAGTGAATGGCTGGTTAAGAGAGATTAGACTGGAAAGTAGAGATAGAACAGATTGTAATGTGTTTACTATTATAATTAAAGATAGAGCTTTGTATTAAGTTTTCTTACAAGCAAATAGTCATGTATGTGATTTAGAAGTTATGAATAAGAAACTGATGAAGTTTTGAGTCTATTCTTGCATAATTGGTTGATGCTTGCTAAGGGGCCCCACTTAGTAAGTATCTATAGTTAGCTATCTGTTTTCTGTTATTTATCTGTTAGAATTCCATTCCAGTAAGCTTTGATGCAAACTCAGTCTTAAAACTGTTCCTGCAGCATAAGGAATCCATCCCTCTATTTGTTCCTGTAGCATAAGGCCAATTCATGGTTTGTTTCCCAGTAATTGTTATTGTGATTCCTGTTTTAGTTAAGTGATGCTTAAATTAGCAAGATTTCATTTCATGTCCCTGCATCAGAGTTAGAATTACTTTCAAGCATTTACTTCTAGAAAGTTATGGCTAAAACCGGTTCTTAGTGCACATACTGTGCCACTCCATTTCAAGTATACGTTCCCTGGTTTGACAAGTAAATGAACGACCATGAGAAGATGTTAGTCACTTGCTCGAATGTCCAATTCCTAGGTTAGGATTTTCCGTGACTTTTATATCCTTTTGTGGGCGCAACCATTTTTTGGCGCCGTTGCCGGGGATGCTGTCAAACTGAGAACCTATCCTAACCATTTTTAGCAATAGTTTTAGCATTCAAAATTTTAGAAATTCTTCATTTCAAGTTAAGTATTTACATGCATAGAAGAAGAGACCAATTTGGAAGATTCCTTCCTTGAAATTCAGATATTCAAGAAAATAACCCAGAGATTGACCCGAAAATTGTCCCAGAAGACCCATATTTGGATGTCGGCCAAGACCTTGTCACTTCATCTTCTTCTTCCTTGGAGATCAGTTTGAACCTATTTGATATACCTGATAATATTGATTTAGTCGCATCACAGCTGAATAACCTGCATCCCCATAACAATCCACTAGCCATTGTTGTCTACTAGCTAGGAGCTAACCCAAGACCACCACCAAGGATGGCAGTGCCTACTTTTCCATTTCCACTCCTTGAGTTCCATGACAATCATAATCTCAAAAATATCCCTGCTTCATTGCTTCCAAAATTCTATGGCCTGATTAAAGAGGACCCTCATACCTTCTTGTTCGAATTTGACATCTTATGTAGGAGTTATGATTATACTACTGATGCCCATAAGATGAAATTGTTTCCTTCTACGTTAAAGGAGTCAGCCTTAAGATGGTTCATGGGATTAGGAGGCAATGCAACAGCCACTTGGGATGAATTGAAGGAATTGTTCTTAGGAAAGTATAAGGAATATTGTAGGGGAAATGATATGAGAGGAGATGACCTCTTCAAGATGGCACAAAAGGAGGATGAAACCTTGGAGGACTATGTCTCCAGGTTTTTGTTCAGTGTGCAAAAAAATACTTAGCACCAGCTAAATGAGGAGTCTAAAAAACTTCTCTTTCTAAGGGGAGTCAATGATACCTGTATGGAAGCACTAGACCTCATGGCTGGAGGAGATATTACCCAAAGTAATTAGGATGATATCAAGATGATATGTCTCAATTACTCTAGGGCAAGCGTAAAGAAAGGCAGGGGGTTTAGACCCTCTGTTGCCAAAGGAAGTGGCTTAGGTGTATCAAAAGGAGAACTCTCTAATCTGTTGTCCGACTTCAAGCAAGACATCATCAATGATGTAGCTACTCAGTTGGACACCATGTAGGCTAGAAGGAAGAAAGAAGAAGCTGATGCGATGTTGGCTGAATATTGCTCTCACTACAAACAGAGGAAGATGGACTGTAGATGCAAATCGGTGGCCAATTTGAAGGTGCAACATCTTCCTACTGAGTTCAAAACTATTGAAGAAGAGGAAGATGTGTTCTTTGTTGCTCAACATAGGCCATGGGCCCTGAGACAAGGTATGCCTTAGGACCCCTTGCAAAATTTTGGTTCATATAATAATCAATGGCAGAACCAATACCCTCCAAGTTATGGCCCATATTCTCAACCTCAATGGAATAATCCTTGGCAAAATTCCCAACAAAATCATTGGAAATCCCCATAAGGGAATTGGCAACCACCACAGCAAAATTAGTGGCAGCCTTTGCAAGGAAATTGGTAGCAATCTAACCAATGGAGAGGAGGCCAGCAATGGTCAAATCCATCCACTGGTTTCCTGCAGCAACCCCAGTAGTAGTCCATTATGCCACCTCCTGCAGTTAATCATGGTCCAAATCCAAAGCCAACCCAATTACCTGCTCAAACAGCACCCAATCCAAATAACCAGCAGCCGCAACAAGTCTATTTTGTTGATCCTAATCATCAGCCTGCCTATGCTCTCAACCTGAATAATATCAATTTACATTCAAAAATTGTGTTGCCCACACCATCTCCTCCCATAAACTCAGAATTGCCATTTGAGGGAGATGACCAAGATGAGGATACAAATGACCTTCCCCAACCAAATGAGCCAGTTCAGATTCCGTCATTACCTAAGGCATCTAGTGAAGTGTCCCCTCCTTTCCCACAAAGGTTGGAAGGTGAAAATGTGAAAAAACAAGAAGAACCTATCTTTGACATCCTTGACCAACTAAAGCATATATGTGTGAAAATTCCCTTTTTCCAAGCAATCAAAGAGGTACCTATCTATAGCAAAGCTATTAAAGAGGCATGTTTGAAGAAACCAGGGAGGAAAAAGAAAGACCCTCAAACTATCCATGTCATAGGCCAACTCTCTGATTTAATGCTAGGGAAGCTTACCATCCCAAAATATTCTGATCCAGGAAGCCTTATTGTGGAGATCAATATTAATGGGTTGCAAATTAAGAATGCTTTAATAGATCTTGGGGCAGCTATCAATGTCATGACAAAGGACCTAGCTGTAAAACTTATTATTTTAGACCTAAGGGCTACACCTACAATATTGCAGCTTGCTGATAGCTCAACTGTCAAAACTGAAGGGGTAGTTGAAGACCTTGTAGTCACTTTGGATTCCTGGGAGTACCCTGCTGACTTTATGATCTTATCTCCAAAGGCATCATTAGGGGGATATCCTGTCATACTAGGAAGGCCTTGGTTGGCCACTGCTGATGCTTACATTGGTTGTAGATCGGGTAACATGACAATATCTGATGGGTATAATAAAAAGAAGCTCACCCTTTATTCTCCAGCCCAACCCTAGCCTGAGCCGGGAGAAACCGTTTGGCCTGATTTGGGAGAAGAAGAGGAAGTGAATTCCGTGGCCAAATTAATGATGATTACTAGAGAGCCTTTCATTCAACAAGAAGAAGAAGAAGGTATACTGTCTAATATCCTGCTGAATAACTATGGTACCGAATACTTTGATTGTGAAAAAAATCCATGTTCCTTGCAGACCATTCTTCCTTCGCCTACATCAGCTCATTATCCTGCAGCAACTGACTACTTACACACCTTGCTACCCCATGAGGTAGAAATGTCATTTCTGCCTGAAGTATCTATGGTTGATTTAACCTCCCAAATTGAGGTAGCAGGAGGAAAAACTTTGTGCATCAATAAAAACCTCACCGGTGAGCAACAAGAATCTATGGTTAAAATGCTTACTAGTCATAAGTCAGTTTTTGCTTGAAAATATGGTGACATGAAGGGTTTAGACCCCAAAATCTATACACATCACATATACATTAACAGTGAGTTTAAACCTACCAGGCAGCCTCAAAAAAGAATAAATCCAGCTTTGAGAGAAATTGTTAAAGAGGAGTTGCAGAAAATGCTGAATACTAGTTTTATCTACCCAATCTCAGATAGCCAGTGGATTTACCCATTGGTTATTGTTCCTAAGAAAGGAGGAAAGTGGAGGGTATGTGTAGACTACAGAGAACTCAATTTTGCAACAAAGAAAGATTACTTTTCTCTTCCATTCATTGATCAAGTTCTAGATAATTTAGCTAGGAAAAAGTACTTCTCATTCTTAGATGGCTTCAGTGGGTACAATCAAATCAAAATTGTTCCTGAGGATCAAGAAAAGACTACTTTTACATGCCCTTGGGGGACTTTTTCCTACTCAGTCTTGCCTTTTGGTCTCTGTAATGCACCTACAATTTTCTAGAGGGCAGTCATAAACATCTTCTCAGACATCTCACATGAGTGCATGGAAATATATATGGATGACTTTACTGCTTATGGTGCAACATTTGAGGAAGCTCAAGCAAACTTGAAGAAAGTATTACAGAGATGTGAAGATTACAACCTATCACTGAATAGTCAAAAGTGCTTCATGATGATGCAAGAGGGAATAGTGCTTGGTCACTATATTTCTGCTGCAGGAATACAGGTTGATCCTGCTAAGATTGAAGTCATCTCTAATCTACCCCTTCCTACAAACAGAAAGAGGTAAGGAGCTTCCTAGGCCATGCTGGATATTATAGGAGATTTATAAAGGATTTCAACAAAATAGCCAGTCCATTGTATGCCTTATTAACTAAGGACTCTGAATTTCACTGGACTAAGGCCTGTGATAAGTCTTTCCTGCACCTGAAGGACCTACTTACTAAAGCACCTGTTCTTCAAGGACCAAAGTGGAGTCTTCCCTTTCACATACATACAGATACATCTAATTATGCCATAGGGGCTGTATTAGGACAGAAGGATAATTCCATTGAGCATGCTATCTATTTGATCAACAAGAATCTACAAGGGCCAGAATTGAATTACACCATCACAAAGAAAGAGTTGCTAGCAGTAGTGTATGCTCTGAATAAGTTTAGGCATTATGTAACTGGATACCAAGTATTTGTTCACACTGAACATTTAGCAATACGGTACCTTATGAATAAACCTGCCATTTTTGGAAGGTTAGCAAGGTGGCTACTGTTGTTGCAGGAGTTTGATATCACAGTCATTGACAAGCCAGGCAGGGCAAATGTGGTCGCTAATTTCCTGTCAATACTTCAAACAGCTACACCTGCTACATCCGAGGTAATTGATGATACTTTTCCTGATGAACATCTATTCTATATTGCTGCTTGCACCCCATGGTATGCAGATATTGCAAACTACTTGGCAGCCAACATGATTCTAGCTCACTTCTCCCCAAAAGAGAGAAAGCTGCTGATTGAGAAGAGTTTCAACTTTTCCTGGATAGTCGATTGTTTGTTCTATACTAGACCAGATCAAGTCATGCGTAGGTGTGTGAGGGAAGATGAGACATATGACATACTGCATGCTTGTCATGACGAGCCATGTGGTGGCCATTTTTCCTATAAAAGAACAACAATGAAGGTACTTAACATAGGGTATTATTGGCCCACTTTACACAAAGATGTTGTAGCATATACTAGGAAATGTGACAGATGCCAACGAATGGGGCGACCAACAAAGACTGATGAAATGCCTCTGCATCCTCAAGTGGTAGTAACCCCTTTTGACAAGTGGGGTATGGATTTTGTTGGTCCTATAGACCCGCCATCCAATGGAAAGTCCTATATTTTGGTGTGCACTGACTATGTAACCAAATGGGTGGAGGTAAAGGCAATGGCACATGCCAGGGACAAAAAAGTTTTTGAGTTCCTATATGAACAAATCTTCACTCGGTTTGGAGTTCCTAGGGAACTCGTCACTGATCAGGGAGCTCAATTCACATCAACCTTGATCACAGCATTGATGAATGATTATAAAATCAGACACAGGAAATCAAGCCCATATCACCCTCAAGCAAATGGCCAAGCAGAGGTTACTAACAGAGAGTTGGAAGCAATCCTCACCAAAACAGTGAAGCTACATAAGAAGGATTGGAGCAGCCATCTTCCAGAAGTAGTCTGGGCCTACAGGACAACCTGGAAAACTACTACAGGATTCACACCTTTTGAGCTACTTTATGGTAAGATTGCTATGTTGCCAATTGAATTTGAACATAAAACCTTGAGGACTGCTTTGCAACTACAGATTGCTCTTTCTGAAGTGCAAAAAGAACACCTCCTCCAATTGAATGCATTGGATGAGATGCGGAAAGCTACCCTGTAGCATACTGAAGCGGTGCAACAACAAAGGAAGCAGTGGCATGATCACCATATCAAGACAAAGTGATTTTCTACTGGTGATTGGGCCCTACTCTACGACTCCAGATATAAAGAAAATCAGGGTAAGCTTACAACAAGGTGGCTTGGTCTATATGAAATTGAGAATGTATTTGATAATGGGTCGGTACAGTTGGTGACAATCGATGTTGTCCGTTTCAAATTGTTGGTTAATGGACACCGTCTTCAGTTGTACCATAAACCGGCTTCAAAAGAAGAATTCATGTAGCAATTTGTTTCCCCTGTGGCCAGTGAACTTCATGCAACAAAGGGCTTCGGTCCTCTTCCTATAGCATCTCTTTGATTTACGTAGAATTTCCATAATAAAGGTTTTATTTTTATGAAAGCCCTTTCTCCATCATCACCCATCACCATCAATCACTCATTCCATTCTTCTTTTCTATGTCACCCATCCACGTCATCCATCTCCCGTACCACATTCATTTATGGTTTCTTTCCATGCCATCATTTTCGATTGTTCTGTGAGATCTACCAACATCCGCGGGCATTTATTAAAAGGTATGCAATATTTGTTTTATTAGTCATATCATTCATTAATCTTATTTATTCATTTACTGCATTATGTCTATCAGTCATTCCTGTCATTACTCCCCATGCCTTGCCTATCCTTTCCCACATGTGTGGACACATGTCAGATTTTAAGTAGGGGGCAGGGATAAATTGAAACAATTTCTTTCTTTTTTGCTATTACCACTTTTAGTAAAGACCATTTTTATTGTACATGTCGCCAAATGAATGCATGCCTTTTTTTTTTAGATCAACAAGTTAACTGCTAGTTAAGTAGTTCCTCGAAATCATTGCATGCAATTGTTTGTACATTATTCCTGGTAAAGCAAAAAGAGAAAGGAGAAGAACAGAGAGAAGCCAGAAGATATGAAAGATGGCAGAACTGCAGGGGTTTCTACTTCAGATTTGGGACTGCATTATAGGGCCATGTGACTCCCACAGATTTCAGGGACACAACTAGAAAGACTAATGCTGGAGAACCAGCATTAGATAAAGTAGGGGGCAAATGATGAGCCCAGAATATGGCTATAATTTTGATGTCATGATTATAAGTTTTAAAAACTCTTGCTCTTTTATGAATGTTTTAAACTCTATGGTGATGAACTTTTAATGTTTATGGGTAGTATTCAATGACAGCCAATCCTATACTCTTGCTGCATAAATATCTTAGTCTATCTATGATTATTACCCTATTTTGAATTCCCAATTGATTGGTACATATATGTAGTGTTTGGATAAGTGAGATGAATTGAATGCATGTGATTAATAAGGACTGTCATGCTATTATGAGTGCATGCCTTCTTTTGCCTCTATTGCCATGTGTTCTAGAGGTTGTTGAAGCTGTTATGAATGAGTCAATGCACAGCAGAACATGGCCTTGTGGAAAAAGCTATTTCCAGCGCACCGACGAAGGAGTCATTTCAAGCAAGGATTCTTTGTCCGAGTCTTTGGGAAGAAACCGGATGAATCATCAATCTAGGAGGAGTGGAGTTCTAGATTTTCTCCAAGATAGTTGAGTGGATAGACTTGCATTTATGAAGTTTGTTCCTCCATTTCAGGTGAAATTTATACCCATGTCTTTCTCTGTTAGTTGATTAGTTAGTTAGCTATGTCTCTTTAAATAAAGGTTCCTCCTGCGCGAGTGAATGGTTGGTTAAGAGAGATTAGATTGGAAAGTAGAGATAAAACATATTGTAATATGTTTATTGTTATAATGAAAGACAGAACTTTGTATTAAGTTTTCTTACAAGCAAACAATCATGTATGTGATTCAGAAGTTATGAATAAGAAACTAATGAAGTTTTGAGTCTATTCCTGCGTAATTGGTTGATGCTTGCTAAGGGGGCCCACTTAGTAAGTATCTATAGTTAGCTATCTGCTTTCTATTATTTATCTATTAGAATTCCATTCCAGTAAGCTTTGATGCAAACTCAGTCTTAAAACTATTCCTGCAGCATAAGGAATCCATCCCTATGTCTATTCCTGCAGCATAAGGACAGTTCATGGTTTGTTTCCCAATAATTGTTATTGTTATTCCTGCTTTAGTTAAGTGATGCTTAAATTAACAATATTTCATTTCATGTCCCTGCATTAGAGTTAGAATTACTTTCAAGCATTTACTTCTAAAAAGTTATGGTTAAAACCGGTTCTTAGTGCACATACTGTGCCGCTCCATTTCAAGTATATGCTCCCTGATTTGACAAGTAAATGAATGACCATGAGAAGATGTTAGTCACCTGCTAGAATGTCCAATTCCCATGTTAGGATTTCCCATGACTTTTATATCCTTTTGTGGGCGCGACCACATGGGGTCCATGTCTACTCAAGATGTTATACTTCTATTTACATGACATTGCCTACAAAGATGCACAGTCATTGAGCTGTGGGACTATACTGTTGATGGTATGGGGTTGGGAGAGGATAGTTGTCTTTCATCCTCCAGTTACTATAGAGAGACCAGAGAGACATCCGTATGTGTTCTGATATATAGGACAGATTACTCAGACACATGTCTGGGACACAGGGTATTGGAGACATGCATTAGATATTCTTGATCAGTTTACATGGAGACCTTACATGGATTGTGAGGAGTGGGTGGATGAGGATATACCTTTGCCATTCTGCTGATAGACATAGTATCTTATTGGGAGGACTATTTCTAGTGTACACATTATTGAGTGACACTTGCCAGACAAAGTTCTGAGATAGTTCGACGAGGTTCAGGATGAGCCTCAGAGTAGAGCAAAGTTTTCTCGTTTGTCCAGAGAGGTTCCATATTGGGGACCTATGATACCAGTGGCTACAGCAGAGGTAGAGATACAGGCATTATAGCCAGTACAGTGGGGATGGAGAGATGGATTAGCAAAGCCAGGTATGACAGCTACATATGACGCATGGTGGGTAGAGCATCGACCTGTTCCATATACAGATCCAGATCAGCCGACACCTATAAAGAGATGAGGCACAGTGCCTAGAGGATGGTGGAGAGGTGGAAGTGCTAGAGTGGGGAGATTTGGAGGGAGAGATGGTGATGGGAGAGGTGGTAGACGAGGTCGGAGAGGACGAAGAGGGGGTCGAGCAGGTGCACTATCACCTATCCATGAGGTAGCGGTTCAGGATGTACCGATGTTGGACATCGGAGGGGGAGTGGATGTATAGGCTAGGGGTGAGCATGCTATAGTGGAGGTAGTGGTTGAGGAGCGTGAAGAGGTGGATGTTGTAGTAGAGGATGTGGCAAAGGATTTGGATGCGGATATGGCTATAGACCCTCTAGGTGTGTTGGCAGTATACAGAGAGGATGATGTGGAGGATGATGATGAGGATGATGTGGAGGAGGATGCACTGATGGAGGAGTAGGAGAGAGAGCTTAGAGATTAGATCATGGAGGGGAGATGAGAGGAGGATGCTCTTAGAGATGGTTATAGGGAGGTGTTAAAGGAGAGACTCAGACTCATGACAATAGAGTTTGATGTGATGAGGCTAGAGAGAGGCAATGCCTACACAAAGAGGGACAATGCATTCACAGAGAGAGACAGTGCTCACTCAGAGAGGGACAATGCACTTATGGAGAGAGACCAGGCGATATCTCGGAGACATGAGATAGAGCAACAATTCACAAAGCTTATATTCCTTTGCAGTGGGTCCTCATCTGATGGCATGGTATGAGAGTTGGTCAAATTGGTGGAGAGAGCCACTTATTATAGGGACTTATATGAGGCAGTAGTGCCGACAGAGAGACAGGCTCCTAGCTTTTCAGAGGTGCGTAATCAGAGATCACAGGGTAGGAGTCAGAGGACACAGAGTACAGAGGGGGTGGTAGGACCACTGAGGACAAGTCCATATGAGAGGCCTTCCACCTCGCAGAGAGCACCTTCAAGTCTTTTCCCACCACCATCACCACGTGACAGCAGGGGTAGTGGGATACGATGACAGGGATATATTTATATAGACATTTGTACTTTGATTAGAGAGCCTGCGAGTCCATGTTTTATTTATGGTTAAATTTAGACATTGTACAGTGACACACTATTTTGAGCGATATATATATATGATTTTGCTAGCTTCTATATGATATGCAGTTCTATATTATGGATGATGCATTATTTCTATATGATTATGTTTCCTAGATGATGTATATACATGTGTTATGGATGTCTTAATTTGCTTATGATAATGAATGCAATGATCTATATGATGTTGATTTATATGTGATGGGGATATGTACATGCAATGTTTACATTATGGATGTTATGGTGATGCAATGCCTATTATGTCATGATGTCGAATGTAATGGAACTATGTGGAATGCTTATTAAATGTATGCAAATGCAAATGATCTAATGTTTTTATTGTGTCACAGGACTTTATCTTTATGTCAAAGAAGAGAAATGTTAGGATGAAAATGAATTCAGAATGTTAGTAAGAAATAATTAAGGTTGAATGATTGAGAAAATGATATAATGAAGGTTGATCGATTGAGAAAAAGACATAATCTTCGATATATTTCCAAATACGCTATACTTTCTTGTTATCATCATTGGATGGGACATGACACAGATGGATAGTACACACTATGATATGAGATAAACCATAGTGTACAAAGTCATCCATCTGTGAAGAACAAACAGTCACAGACAAGGAGTGTCTTAACTCATACTAAGGACAGTATTGCCCCAGTCGTTTTGTCGAGACAAACCACAAACAACAGACAAATAAAAGACGGGTCATGAGACGTCATTGCTCCTGTAAATCCTTGATAGGACATCCTTGAGGAAACTAGTAACATGACTCAAAAACCAATGTTTAAAAAGATAGTTGAAAGACAACAGCCAAAGAAAAAGAGTCCTGAGACATCGTAGCTTCTCTAAGTCCTTCAAGGGACATCCTCAAGAAAGCTAGTAACTGAACTAAATTCACAAATTGATAAAAAGATAAGACAAAGTAAGATATAAAGTCATAAAGCCAAATAAATGTATTCGCCAAAACTTGATCTTGTTGGATTGTTTGATGTTGATGTTTGACATAGCGTAATGTGAGAGAATGACACATACCGCATAAGACGTTGAGTCTGGTTTCGATTTGGTGACTTCTCTATAAGGCATGACAAAGCCTGGTTTCATAAAGACACGTGCCATATAAGACGTTGGAGCCTGATGATGTTGAAGTGACAAGCCACATGAGACTATGACAATTTGATGGCTTCTGTTGACAAGAAAGACATATCTTACATAAGACATAGGTTGATCGCTTTGACAATGTGTTTGATATTGACTTGATGAAAATTTGAGATTTTTTTCCTTGTTGATACATGACTTGTTTTGATTTGTTGACTGATTAAAAGTGTGTGTGTGTGTTGACAGTGTATGACAGGAGATGATATCCTAAACTATGATATGCAACTTGTGTGATAGTGACTGTGAATGAACCCTATTGGACTGACCTAGTTTGGTCTTGGGAGCTCATCAATTGATTAGCCTTGCCTACGTTGTACACGTAGAGACCTCATAGTTCGACACGACCAATGAATTTGAATGTACAAAGAGTCATGATTTTAATGTGTGTGATACATGACAAATCTAGACAAACAAACCTAATGCCTCGGGGGCACATCGATTGATGGCCTTTCCTACATCCTAGTCATAGAGGCAACGTGGTTTGACTATGTCTATGACTGACTTAACATGATTGACTTGACATGACTGACTTGACTCTGTTTTTGGGATTTTCTGACTGTTTTGATTTGATTTTTTTTTTTTTAATTAATTAATTTATTCTTTGGATTTTTTAAGTTTTCTAATGTTTTTGGGATTTTTCAGGACATTTTCGATGGTGTGACATTATGTACAAGGTATTAGGGAATTGAACAAGGATTTTCCCCCAGTTGGGAATAATATTTGGAAGATGGAGTGGATAATATGATGGAATGGACGCTAGATGTCAATCGTTCCAAGTAATGGATAAGACAACCATTTATTATGAGAGATGATGAAAAAGTCTGATTAGAATAATGGTAGAAAAAAGAGTGAGCTTGACTATACATGGTGCCTCTTTGCCAGGTTTTCACCATGGTACTTATCCATAGCGCCACCGAAGCGGTTTTCACTATTGGACGGATCTATTTCTCTTTACTTCTTTTTTTTTTTTCTCAATTTTTTTTTTTTGTATTTTTCTAGATTAAGACACGGATTGTCAGGGACTAAGCATAGAACCTATTTAGATGTAGACTATTGATAGGGGACAAAAGTGGCTCTCCCTTAGGAGTAGAGAGTTGGTACGCTCCTGATCTAAAGGCTTCTATGACAATATAGGGCCCCAACCAGTTAGGCTTGAACTTACCTGGTTTCTCTCTTTAGCTTGGTTCTTAGGATTCTCCATTAATACCAGGTCACCAATGTCAAAGTGTCTATTGAGAACCTTCCTATTGTAGCTACGACGAAGATGATTCTGATATGCTTGCAAATGATCTAATGCTTTTTGTCTTCGCTCATCCAACAATTCTAGCTCTTGTAACCTAGAGACACGGTATT
Source organism: Sequoiadendron giganteum (assembly GCA_007115665.2). Classification (NCBI taxonomy): domain Eukaryota; kingdom Viridiplantae; phylum Streptophyta; class Pinopsida; order Cupressales; family Cupressaceae; genus Sequoiadendron; species Sequoiadendron giganteum. The sequence goes on along the minus strand of CM021103.1, from coordinate 443,889,367 downwards.
CTTCATCATCGATATGACCCTTCAAAGATACCCTTAGATAAGGTATTTTGACCTCAATAGGTAATATAGCTTCGGACTCGAATACAAGGGAATATGGAGTGGCATCGGTGGGAGTGCAGATGCTTGTGTGATAAGCCCATAAGGCAGGATTAAGCTGTAGGTGCCAGTCACGACCAACGTCATTGACAGTCTTCTTAAGGATTCTAATAATAGTCTTATTAGATGCCCCAGCTTGGCCATTACCTTGCGGGTAATACGGGGTGGAGAAATGGTGCTTGATGTGGAATTCGTCACATAAATGGCGTACTTCTTGGTTCTTGAATGGGCATCCATTGTCTATGATTATGGATTGGGGTACACCATACCGACAAATGATATAGTTTAGGATAAACTTAGATATTTGTGTGCTGGTGATGTATGTCATGGGAATAGCTTCAATCCATTTGGTGAAGCATTCAGTGGCGGTGATGATGAATTTATGGCCATTAGATGATGAAGGGTGTATCTTACCTATGAGTTCAAGTCCCCATTGGGTGAAGGGCCATGGTGAAGTAATTGGACGAAGCTCCTACGCTGGCACTATTATCAAGTCTCCATGTATTTGACATTGTCTACATTTCTTTACAAAGACGTATGAGTCTTTCTCCATTGTAGGCCAATAGTAACCTAGTCTCATAATCTTGTGGGCTAGAGTAGGACCACTCGAATGAGATCTTCATATACCCTCATGTATCGCTCACAAAGTTGTTTGTGCTTCCTCAGCATCAAGACATCTCATTAGGGTGTTATCTAAGGTATGTCTATACAAGGTTTCTCTGATGATGGTGTACTTAGCTAACTTTCGGATGAAAGTTCGACGTTGGTTATTGGACAAGTCTTGAGGTAAGGTTTGGTTAGTGAGGTACTCGAATATGTCTTTATACCAAGGAGATGTAGGACCAACAATGGTACACACTATCACAGTATCAGGGACATCATAAGTGGGGACCAATAGCTATTCAACCAGAAACTCGAAATTAGGCACATTACTCAGAATATCCAACAAGAAACTGACGGTTGCCATGGCATCTGCAGCTCTATTATGGATACGTGGTATTTGTTGAAAAGTTATGTCATTGAAATATTGTTTGAAACTATCAACCATTCACTTGTAAGGTGCAAGATTTTCATCCTTAGTCTTGTAGTCATCATTTACCTGTCAAATTACCAGTTGAGAGTCGCCAAAAACATGTAGGCTCTTAATTTTCCATTGAGCTGCCATTTTTAACCTTGTCACTAAGGCTTCGTATTCTGCTACATTTTTGGTACAAGGGAAAGCAATCCTGAATGATTTGGGAATGGTATCACCTTGAGGTGTAACAAATAAGATACTAGCTCCTGAACCATGATTTGTGTGTGACCCATCAGAGTACAATTTCCATTCGATTTTAATGTCAATGTTGAAGAGGAATTCATCAAAAAAATCTGCCACTAATGGATGGTCTGCCTTTATAGGTGCATCAACTAGTTGATCTGCAATCACCTATCCTTTTATAGCCTTCCTTTCGACATACTGAATGTCATACTCGCTAAGTATCATAACCCATTTAGCCAATCGACCTGTTAAAGCTGCCTTACTTAGGAGGTATTTAAGTGGATCAATCTTTGCAATTAACATTGTTTGTCGATTGAGCATATAGTGCCGAACTTTTTGGGTAGCAAAGACTAGCACAAGGTAGGCACGTTCTATCTTGCTATAATTCAATTCATAGCCCACTAAGGTATGACTGATATAATAGACTGCTCTCTCATAACCTTGATCATCGTGTTGTGCGAGAAGAGCTCCTAATGCTGACTGAGTTGCTGAGATGTAAAGTATCAATGGTTTTCCCTCTATAGGTGGCATTAAGACTGGTGGAGTAAGCAAATAGTCCTTGATTTTCTAGAAGGCTTCTTGACATTTAAGGGTCCATACAAATGGTACTCCTTTCTTGAGTAGATACTGAAATGGATGTATTTTATCCACCAGTTGTACTATGAAACACCTAATTGACTGTAATCTTACTTATAGAGTTCTGAGTTGACCAATGCTGCACTACAGGATTTGACCCCAATTTCTGACGGTCGTTCATCGAAATCTCGACGATACATTGTCGGCTGATCGACGAATCACAGAAATTAGCGGTCTCTCAATTTTCGTCTATATCCCGACGGGCTGTAAAACGTTGACCTCATGACTCAAGCTCGTCGAAACCATGACACCCACTTCGTCGATCGCGTGATGAACAATACCTGGATCACGGGAGGCATACCTTTTCCAAACCGTCAGATTAACAACATAAGTCTGTCACCATTACGAGAAACGTTCGATGTATTTCCAATATCGTTGAGAGATCAAGACTATTATAGCGATCAAAATTTCCTGAGAAGATATATTGGGAGGACTGGATTTGTCTCAGCGATGAAGTTTTGTCGGCGAGATACACATATTGTCTCATCGAAAAAGCATGAGGGAAGCATATCGGCAAGACATATATCATCGGAGTAAGTTCTGAATGTCTACCCGACCAACTATGTGATGCCGTTAAGAATACATCGGCAGGAGTCTTGGCAACATATTTTAGATTGAAATAGCGGCAGAATTTTGTCGAACGCGTGATGAAATAGGCAAGTCATTACGGCGAAAATTCGTCGGATGCTTTTTGTGGTTGGTTGTAAATTCGATGAAACATTGCACTTTTTTTATAAAAAAAACTATTCATTGAAATGTAGGCATATTGGTGAAAGATCAAGACTATTACAGCGATCAAAATTGCTTGAGAAGATATATCGAGAGGACTGGATTTTGGTCTCAACGATGATGTTTCATCGGCGAGATACACATCTTGTCTCATCGACGAAGCATGAGGGAAGCATATCGGCAAGACATATACCATCGGAGTAATTTTTGAATGTCTACCCGACCAGCTATGTGACGCCAATAAGATTACATCGCCAGGAATCTTGGCAACATAGTTGAGATCAAAAGAATAATCATCAGGGAGACTCACCACGTTGGAGAAACTATAGAATATCCTAGTGATACATGATCTCTTGTCAATGATGATACAAATGGATCGAAATACTTATCGGGGTGACTCTGGGTGATGTATAAAAGTAGCCAAGTCAGCCACGCCTTAACAATGCAGAAGTGATGATATCAGGTCTGTTTGTAGCAGCAATAATGATAACTATTTTCTTGGCTATCATACAAGCCATCTCCATCAACAGAGCTTTGAAACCAAATCCACACACAACACAATGTTCATAGTGAAAAGTTAGCACTTTCTTTCATCTTTGCAAATTGGTTTGATGCTTCAAACGATGCATTTCTTATATTGAAAAGTGCATTACGTACCTTATTGAGCTTCTCTTTGTTTTGAGAATAGTTTAATATTCTCTACTTAACAGGGCGAACCACATGAAGGTGGAAGCTCATTTGGCTCTCCCCCCCCCCCTCCTGCCCCTCACATCACTCTCAATTCCCCATACCCGATCATATAACATTAATCATTCATTCATCCATTAATAACATATAATTAACATTCATTTATTCATCCTGCATTAATAACATATAACATTCATTCATTAACATATTCACATTCATTCATTCATTCATCCATTAATAACATATAACATTCATTCATTAACATATAACATTTATTTATTCACATATTCACATTCATTCATTAACATATTTCATTTTTTCAGTTTTTCCATATTATCAATAATATGGCTGTCATAATATGATTACAATCACTTTTTTTTTTGTTTCTTTTCTTTTCTTTTCAAAATCATTTGTCCCCCCTTGAGTTGTTCTGAGCTCTGCTCGTGATCTTGATGTATGCCTAGTCGTGTACTCACAACGTGGACGCGGCTACAAGGGGGGGTCTGCTGCAATAGAAAAGAAATGTTAAATTGATATGTTTTATTATTATTGTTACATGTATTTCATTAATTAAAAGAACATCAGAGTGGTGCTCTTTACCTAATTGGGCCACATCATGTTCCTGATATTGTCTTATAGCCTCATGCTCAACATGTTGAACACCCTCTAAATCTTGATCTGGAGTTGAAACACGAAAGATTACATTAATTAATACGCCAATTACAATTAAATATGTTTAAAAGAACATTAGAGTGGTCCTTTTTTCCTGATGGAGCCACATCATGTTCCTAATCTTGTCTAACTTGATCATGCTCAATATGTTGATCATGGTCTACATGCTCTAAAGTTGAAAAATAAAAGGTTACATTGATTAATACACCAAATGCAATTAAAGATGTTTAATTGTATTAATCCATACTACATTTTGTATAGCACATGAATACATCCAGTACCAGGATGCACACCATGGACTTCATCAGCAGGTTGTACTCCACCCTCACCAGGCTGCATTTCAATGTCATGTGCAGGATTATCATTGCTTATCTGTGTAAAACAAATAGGCACATTATTATGGTGGAAGATTGTGTTTTCCCAGTCGAGACTCTTAGCTATTCAGACAGGGCTCCATAGCCTTGGTCGAAGGCAATCTTCAGGTCCACTTTTGTGGGCACTCTATTGAAATCAAAGCTCTGCATTTTTGCATGCGATCATGAATTTTGCTTCTATGCTGTGATAAAACCAAAATTGTTTGCAATTTATTATTTGGATGCAATATTTCATTTATTGATACTTACAAATCGTGCAGATACTTTCATATTACCACCAGAGCCAAGTTTGTGCTGCCCGTGTTTTTCTAGTCTTGCCTTTGTTGCCTTCAATGTGTCGGGAAGCCTATGAAAAATTTGAAATACATTAGACTATGTAAAAAGAAAGATTAATTAGTATATAATTAAATTGTTGATAGTATCACATACCTTCCTTGGCCCGGTGGTATCTTTCCTTTCTTCTTTTCAGCCTTCTCCTTTCCATCCGACACAAAGTCCTTCCACTCCCTTTTCAAAATCATGGGGGGACACTCGTACTTTTTGTTCTTCTCTAAATGTGACCTATATTGGTCCCTCACATACTTTAGATAGGTACCAGCTTTCTTAAGGACATTGGTTTGGTTGAATGTTTTATCACCGAACAACACAACTAAACGGTTAATGAGCTCATCTTTTAAATCTTGATTTTGGGCATTCCACCATGTACGTATGGTGGGCCCGAAGAGTTCCAATGAAATATCACTTAGATGTTTATAAAAAACATCATTTCCTGTAGGAGTAGGATGTATAATTAGAAACTCAGAAGGGCAAGGTGTTTGGGCTGCTTCCAAAAACTTAGATACGTGCACGAATAATATAGCAGAAATGGAGGCGCTCGCATTGGGATTGGAAGTCTATATAAAGAAAGGAATTGATTCAGTAGAAATAGAAGGTGATTCTCAAATCTGCATTCAGGCAATCACATTGGGGAAAACACCAAACTGGAAACTAGACAATTGGATAGGAGCAATCAAATCCCTTCTTCGGAAGTTAAATGAATATACCCTATCACATGTATATAGGGAAGCTAACAAGGCTACGGGCCTCTTGGAAAACTGTGGAGTAAATCAAGGAAAGGTAATAAAAGTTGACAACTACATGGAGTAGTTGTCAGAACTACCAACACTTCTAATCACTGACAGTTTGGGCAGATGAAAGATCTCTGAAATCTCTAAAAAGAAGTGAGTTGGGACAATCGGATGGGATAATAGATAAGACTCGAGCAACATTTAGCCAAAGCATTAGGAAGTTGTGCCAGACTCATGGGACAAGTGCAAGCATTTATTGGAAGCCGAGGGATAAAAGGTGTTAAGGCACTGCTCCAGACTCAAACTTCAGAAGGACAATGGTGTATAAGTTTGGTGTGCACTGTATCTACTCGAATGAGATGTTGAGAGCCCAGTGCAAAAGGATTTTCTCAGTCAGCTCCCTGCAAGTGATCAAAGCAATAGAGCAAATAACCCAGGAGATCCTACAGGAGGGGAACCACTGGTGCGATGGCAAAATCTATGAGGTAGTCCTAAGCTTATTAATAGATTTTCTAGGCACTAGAGAAGTACTGGTGGAGAATATTGGGGCTTTTGTTATGCTGATCAACATTGAAGTGGTGGAAAATGCTATCTTGGAACTGCTCGCGAAAGGTATGGTGAGCTCCCCGAAATACATCTTTGGAGAAAACGGGGTAGGGGGAGACGGGAAAGAAGTGGAGGTTGAAGCTGGGGAGGAATGCACTAGCAGCTCGCAGCACCAGACCAAGGCAATGAGCTGCTTCCTAGGCAATGCATGGGATGTATATCGAGCGGGCATAATCAGCAATGACATGAATGCCTTTGCAAGGTTTGTTCAAAATGAGGATTGGTTCAACAAAAGGAGAATGAAACATGTAGTAAAGTTGGGGTACACACTGGGAGTAGTATATAGCTATGTAGTAGCATAAAGCATGATAAGCATATAGTTGGATATATAGTGGCTATAAATAGGTAATTATAATGTAGGCAAATATTGCCATTTTGTAAATCAATATAATAGGGTGCTATCCCTACTGTTAGCACTTACTTAAAAAAAATAAGAATAATAATTAAAATATTTTAAAGTACTTGGGACCTTCTCTATCTTTATGGGAAGGAAATACTGGTCACCACAAATGTGACCGGCAATGTTTCGTAATACGGGAAGATCCAGGAAATGCTGCTAAAACATCACCAGTAGTAGTGGCCTCTACATCCATAGGTACTGACACATGTAGTGGCATGTGTTCGCTGCCAAAGGGTGGACTACCGAGTGCTTGAATGGTATGTGTTGCCGACATTTTAGATGACAATATAGGCACAAATGATGGGGTCGGATGATGTGTTGTATGCGCAGGAAGATCAGGATTGACACTTGTACCGTCCCCTACTTCCCGGGAAACACTTGCAGTACCTTGATCATGGACAGCAGCATGATCATGAGGACACAAATAATCCTGTAAAAACAACACATATTTTAGGTCATGACATAAAAGAGTACAAAATATAAAACCATGAACGAACTTATGTTATAATTAAAGATCTCATGATAGCTTACTTCCAAGTTTTGTGCTCTCTCAGACAATATTTTAACCCTTTCTCTTATCTCATCTATTTGAGGCACTATGAATACCAACTGAAGGATTTCTTGATTGCATTTTTTTTGGGCCTTCCTCATCATATCCACAGGGTTTGTGGAAAATGCGATGTCATCATCACATAATAGTGACTGCACCTCTATATGGATGCTTTCCTGTACTGCTGGTGCCTTTCCTCGATCAGCCAACTGCAACAAGAATATTAAAAACATTATCAAAATTAACCCAATAAACTCATGAAAAAAGCATAATAATAAAACATTTTGCTCGTATCTAATTTGTACAATTACAATGAGGTAAACCTATCGAATAGAAGCGCCTGAAGATGGATCGCGATGTGCACTCTGGGCCAGAGCCTTCCTCGTATGATCAATGTCCTGCTGTGATAAAAATTAAATATAAAAAATATTACAAAAATGAAACCAATAGACTTACGAAAAAAATAATAATAATAAAATGGTATATTGGAGTCATTAATTGGAGGTTGGGTAAAACGGTATATATATAGTACATACCACCCCCATATTAATTGTGTTTGTATCTAAGCGATTCAAATTGTAATCGATTAGCAACTCTTCCCCTGTAGTTATTGATTTTATCGCACATACGAATACACTGTTTCCCTCTCGCACCTCGAATATACAATTGGGTTGCTTATTTGTTGAACCAGGTAGTGTACTATTTATAAACCCTGCAATATTCCTTGATGCTTTTGGTCTCCCGTCAATGTACCTAGCCACTCCTTTATTTTGATCCTTATCTTTTAGTTGTATATAATTTGCTAATAGTGCATACCTATGCATACTTCGTGTATATCGAACCAGCTGCATCTAATCTTTGTAACTGTAACAGGGTCCAACATACTCCATCAACTCAGTAACTTTGTCGTAACATACTTTTATGCCATCCATGCAAAATAGGCCCAAACCATGTAATGACGATGGTGCTATGCGATATTCCTCTCGTTGACACAAAGATCAGTGTTTATTGGAGGAAGTTCCTTGGGTACCCATTGTTTCCGTAGATGTTTGTACCTCAAGGGAACCTCAATGTTGCCTATGCTCTCATCATCATAAGAACATGACCCCCCTTCAGCAAGAAAAAATTCCATGCATTTACAGAATTTTCTTCTAATCTTTTGACCTCTAGTTGATCTCCCTCTTTTAGACCTACTACATGTCTCGCTTTCCTTTTCTCTTCCTAAATTTCCCTCGCTTGAGGAAGACAAATCTGACAAATAGCTATTTTGTGGTACCTACACTCATAAGGATGTTGGATGAAGTTCTTTCATGGTGATGTGATCCGAAGGTGACATTATGATTAATCTATCATTTCATCACTAGAAATTGACAGGTTATAAGGTAATCAAGTCTTGATAGATTGCAAGTTATTGTTACTACCATCCAAATGTGTCCATCACAAATCAAATCTACTTAACGTTTTAACTCCCAAACTTTGTAACAAGTGTTAAATGTGACTATGGTCCACCAGTTACACAACCAAGGCATCAAATGTATTCTCTAATTGTAATCAAAGGACTTTTGCTCTTCATTCAAGTAAATAAACTTGAAGGGAAACACCACCAAGTGGTTTATTGGACACCTACATGATTAAAAATAGCAGCAAATTTACATTTAATTTCCATATGTCTAAGTGGTTAACAGGGAGGGAGTGTGTACTAGGCCTGGTAAAGTCATCATAAGTTTATGCTTTGGCAATAAATTTTTTTTAAGTCATCTTAAATCTTCCTATGGCTTATTGCTAGGAGACTTTTGGTATGTTTTAAGGTAGGATGAGTGGTCGCATCAATGTTCTAATTCTCTATGACAAGGTTTCAACATCTTCAAATAGTGAAAGTTAGTGCTTATAGTCATTTGAAACAACAACATTTTGATTATGTATGATGGTAGGATTTGATAACTTAGAATAATTGGCTACCCAACAAACTTAAAGTTAAAAGAAACTTTTTCAGTTTAAGGGGTTAGCACTTGGTGCAAGAACACCCCATAGTTCACCTAGGAAAGTTCACTAGAATGTCATGATTTGGCAATTTGTTTAGGCCAAATGTAGCAATCTCTTCCAATTTCTTTGAGTTTGTGCCTTAGAGGCATTTGAGATCATGTATTGTGTTGGTAAAGGTCATGTTGGCCATTTGTTAGGTTGAGGTTTGACTACAAGGATTGTTTAAGACCTTTGTAGACCTTTCTTGGTGTTAGAATCTCTAAAATTTTGCAAATAAGGTTTATTGGAAGCCACAAGTGGCCATGGATTAGTTAGGGTCGAGCTTAACTACATTAGTGACCCTATATAAGGGAGATCTCGACATGGAAGAGAGGTTAGAATCTTTTACATTGTTTTAAAATTTTGAATTCCAAATAAAAACAGTGGATTCTTAATGTGAATTTTTGGTTTTGATTCAAAAGAGAGCTTAAATGGATTGAATAGGATTCTATAGGGGGTGTAGAGTGTCATGTGAGTGTTAACTAATCTTTGTGTGGCAGTAGTTTTGATTCTTAATTTGATTGAGTTTCTGTTTGTAGTTAGTTGTTTCTTTCTCAGTTGCTGATCTGACAGTTTGTGAGTTGAAAATAGAGTTTTAGATCACATTTCCCCTGTACATAATGTATTTCCTCTTTGGAATTGTGTCTAGACTCCATGGTTGTATATAAGGTAGGAGTAGGAGTCATGAATAGCTCAGGAAACACTTTGAAAGTCTTCTCCTAGGCGAGCCTGACAATGTCCAGCTAGGAAAGACATGGAGTGCATGGCACTTGATTTATAGGGGTGATCATTCCCTGTCAAGTCACAGTGTGGAGAGGATAGGTAGATGCCTTGAAAAGACTTGGCATGAAGGAGGAGGCTCCCCCAGTCCATTTGGAGGGAGAACAAATTGATAGTTTGTTGTGTGGTCAGGAAAACCTAATGAAGAGGCCTAATTTGCCAAAGTGAAGGTACAGTCTGTTTACGGGCAATTGAAGGTTAAGACCACTACAATCTTCAAGTGGTAGGCATGAGGACCAGGAACCCCAAAGAATAATTCAATGTTCTTTGGAAGACCTTGGAGTATTAGTGTGTTCTCTCGGAGAAGAAGGCCTAATTGGAATGCCTAGGACTAGTGGGCTAAAACCCTAGATGAGGGTTTGTTGGAAGTGATGAAAAGATAGTGTAAGGAGGATCCTTCAGAGCCATAATGGGATGGAAAGAACCTATTAGGAACATCTCCACACCCATGCAAAGCTAAGTTCTAGTTCTGGAGTATGATAGCCTTTAGGGTAGATTAAGGGCTAAGGAAGAGTTGGAGACATTGCACCAAGATTGACTTGGTAGGTTGAATTGTCATGATAGCTGGGTTGGAAAGGTGAACCAGAGGTACCTAAACAAGAAATAGTTCCTATAGGTTAAGGTGGTGGATTGTGACACCATAGGGGTCTTCCAAGTAAGATCCAGGGCATGGAACAGTGATTGTTCCATCCAACCCTATCCTACCAGCACTTTCTTTCATCTTTGCATATTGGTTTGATGCTTCAAACGATGCATTTTTTATCCCACTTCTATCATATTGTATTCCCATCCCATTGCAATTTTTGGAGGAATTGATACCGAAATTTCATATCAGATACCACGTTCTTGAAGCAATTTTCTGTGTTTTTACAATTTTTCTAAAGTTCTTTTGTGTTGTATGGATCCATACAAGCTTGAAATGCTCTGAGATCATTGGTGTTGATAAATATATGTGTTCCCTTTCATTTGCATTTGTTTTGAAGTTCTCAATCACTGTTTTGTGGGATTAAACAATCAAATACAGGGATTGCCCTGTTGTGCCTGTGTAAGGGTTTGAGGGCTAAAAAGGAAATGACATCCACCAATCCACCCACTGTCTTGGAACTACAACTCGGTGGATTGGTGTGCATCATGGTGGATTTGATGGAGTTTCAAATCTTGTTCTTTAAATTCCATTTATGTTTGGCCCTTGTCTTGGCTTGTTACATTGTTTGGGAGGAACCTAAGGTTGGGTTTTACCTTGGCTTTCATATAAATCCTAATGTTCCATGTAAAACCTTGGGTGAGATATATTCAGCCATTACCTTTTTGGAGTGGGTATTAAAATGACTTATGTCTCATTGTTTTGAATTAAGGTCTTCATTTGAAGGTACTTCATGCCAAGGTTCCTTTTATAAAGCATTTTGGACATGAAATATTTAAAATAAAAAATACCTTCATTTGAAAGTCTTGACATGGCATCATTTTTGAATGAAGGTTCTTCATTCAAAGGTCATGACGACATCACCTTCAAATGAAGGTTCTTCATTAACTGGTATTTTGTAATTTTGAATGTGTGATAATAATTTAGGGTTGAAAATAAATCCATTTGAGCCTTTTATAAATGAAAGGACATTTGATGCAATCATATGCCTTGTCAAACTTTTAACTTAATAGTAAGGGCATCATGAGTAATTTGTTGGGCCCATTCAACAATCTCTGATGCAAGGATTGAATAGTCTAGAATGTATCTACTATCAAGAAAGCCAATTTGTTTACCTCTATGACTATATCTCAAGCAATAGGTTTAATTGTGATGGCAATGATATTGACAAGGATTTTGTAATCTAGGTGTTGAGAAGCATAATTGGCCACCATTCTAGGAAAGGTTCTTCATTCTCACTTTTAGGTGTTAAAATTTAACAATACGTAGATTGATGAAAGAGCCCAAAGAGCCTTTTTCCATGTTATCCAAGTACACATAGCAGTGGTCTTCTCTTATACAGTTGGACATGATTTCAAGAACTTAGCTAGGAATTATTCATTTAACCTAAGGTTTTCTCATAATGCCATCATTGGAAAAGTATGATCAAATTATTCTATTATGAAAAATTGGTCTATGTGCCTCTAGTAATCACTATAAAAATGTGAAAGACTAAGCTATTTTATTTTTTCTATCTTATCTTATACCATTTTACGAGAATGGGGGGGCCAATGTACGAGAAGATCTTTGGAAACTAGGCATGAAAATTGTAGGTTAAAGAGAATGGGGGTGCCAAACTTACAGTACTCATTGTCCCTTGGTCGTCGATTTTCCCTGAGTGCCCTCAACTTGGTCCTCGGCACTGGTATTGACCTTGTTTTAGCTCCAAACTCTTCGTCGGCACTGGTATTGACCTTGTTTTCACTCCTTCAAAGTCTTCCTCAGCACTGGTATTGACCTTTCACTTGTCCAATTTGACGAGCTACAACCTGCTTTAGTTAGGTTTTAGAGTATGTTAATTAAATTTAAAAAAATTATGGCGCCATTTAGAGTAGTGAATATAAAGCAAGCAAAGCCTATTATGGCACCATTTAGAGTAGTGAATATAAAGTAAGCCAAGCCTATTATAGTCATGAGGGAAATAATAAAACTCCTAGGATACTTTGTGAAACCATTTTCCTTGGTTAAAGGGAGGCCATAAAATATACCTTTGGATTTTTTCAATCTTCAAATATGAGGATTTGCAAGGTTCTTAGCAACATGAGTAATGGAAATGTGTGCAACAAGAATTTTTGAACACACATGGAATCTCCTTGCCAAAGAAAGGGGCTTCATAATTTAATATGATAATTTTTCTCAGCTCTAGAAATGATATGTTTCCTTAAAGAGGAAGGAGAAACCTAAAAGGTAAAAGAGATGCTTAGGAATCTCAACACTTCCTTATGATCAACCCCCTTCTATCCATAGGAATTGAACAAATTGGGCTTGGCTAAGAATGATTTCCTATAACATTGAGTTTTATGCCACTATATATTTGACCTTAAAGCTTTCCAGAAAATATCTAGGCATTGAATATCCTAAATAATGTCACGTTTGTCCTCCAAGAGAGTGACAAAGGAGTCATTAGAAAAATGACCATTGAATAGTTGGGCTATAGAGTTACGAAAAGTAGCACCTTTAATAAGTTATTAAGGTGAATTTATTAATGTTAATCTTAATATTCCAACACCCTCCATTAAGTTTTACATTCCTCACAATAAAACATGTTGATTGAAAAAAACAAATATATATAGTCTAAGCTAACATCATTTTATTTTTCTTTAAGTTCTCCCTCAAGAACATCATTGGCTCGAGTTATACAAGTCCGCACTATGTGATCCTTTTTCTTACAATAATAACATTCATTTTTATTTTTTAATTATTATTACCTCATGAGTATAATACATTCTCATGTTGAGAATGAACTTTTAAATCTTTTCCATTGTTCTTTATTCTTCTCCTAATAGGGCCAAAATCACATCTTCTTGTGTTTGAGAAGTTATCGAACAACTACCTTCAAAAGGCTAATGTAATCTCCATCTCAACACCAAGGTCCCACCACATTATGCATCACCAAGGAAAGACACGTGGCGCTCGCCCGTGATATTGCAATCAATAAACACCTTGCATCTTTGTATCACGTGAGAGCGGGCAACCATTGATCTCCACCATCGGCAATCATGTTCATTCATAGTAGGCACCAGCACTGAACATAATCGTCAAGCAACTTTTCATCAAGATTATAACATCACCGTCAATTTTGAGCACGTGCATCTCGGAGCCACTTTAGTAACCTATCATATAATGTACTAAAACTCGACATAAATATTAAAGCACTTTGATTAATAGTAATGTTATAATATTAATATATTATATAACAATATTATATTACATTATATGAATTATAATGATATATTTGATATATTAAGATTATATATAATCTATAGATTAATAGTAATTATATTAGATTATTAATATTATTGGTATATTATTAATAATATTAATATTGTACTAGATTAATAATAATTATAATATTGTTAAATGATTAATTATATTACAAATGATTACTACTTTCAAATTCTTAGCTTTGAATGAATGGTTGAAGCACCAATGTTGAATGTTGCAACTCTAGTAGGCGTGAATAGAAGTAGAGGAGATTGTTTGGGAGAAGAATTTTTTCTAGTGCTAGGTTATGTGTTAGGTTATATAGTGTTTGAGCCTAGCCTCAAACACTACAATTAGGGTTAGGTTATGTGTTTTCTTTAGGGTTAGGTTTGGGATTAGGTTTATGGTTATGGTTAGAGTTTAGGGTAATCCAAATCATAACCTAACCCTTTTTCTCAAAACCTTAACCTTGACCCTAACCCTCACCTTTATCCTATCTTTATAACCCTAACCACAACCAAAACTCTAACCCCAACCCTAACCCTAATTACCTAACCCTAAATATTTTTTATTTTATTAATTAGTTGCATTCACTCTAATAACCCTAAACCTATCCCTAAACTTAACCCTAGCCCTATCCCTGGCCCTAATCCTAACCCCAACTCTAAGCCAAATATAAAAACAACCCTTAATCATAATTACAATAACCCTAAAACTTCATTCTAGATATAACCCTAATACTATAATCCCTAATTTTAATCCTAAACCCTAACCCTAATTTCATATCTAATCCCAACCATAACCAAAACTCTAAATCTAACCCTAACCATAAAACATAAACCCTAATCTAACCCTAATCCTAACATTATTTTTCCTAACCCTAACCCTAACTCTAAACCTAACACTAACCCGAACACTAAATCCTAACCCTAATTAAATACCCAATCATAACCCTAAATTGTAACATGATCCTTTGAATTGGATACTACATAAAAAATTATGTGTTACAATCATTGCTTCCATTGTTGGCATTTTTACATTGGGATGCATATATTTTTAAAATCAACAAAATCTTTTAATGTCTTGCCAAAATTAATATTATTAATTGTAATATCAAACTTATAAACATGTATCCAATTTAGAACATAAATAAGAAATATATGGTAATAGTTTCTTCAAAAAACAAAGTGATGTGGACTACAAGGACTATAAGATATCCACAAAAGAGATCTACATTGAAAATATTGTAGGGAAATTCAAGAAAATACAATTGGTAGATGCAAAGCCAAATAAATGTGAAATTGTGTACTATAATGATTTTAGAATATACACATAATGGATTTGTTGAAAAGGTTTTAGAAACTTTCAAACAAATGCAATTGGTAGATGCAAAGAAAAATTCCACAACCTTCACCAAATCCTTATTGGTTTCCTTAATATGGGAGATTTGGAACAAGGTATAGACATCCATCAAAGCATAATATGAAGATGAATTTTTTCAAATGTTGTGGTTGTAGATGCCCTTTTAAAATTTATATAGAATGTGGAAGGATAGAAAAAGCTTGTGAACTATTTGACAAAATGTCTCAAAGAATTATAATCTCTCAATTTATTTTAGTGTCTATTTTGTTATACCCCATGTCCCAAATTGGGTATAACACAATAGACACTAAAACAAATTGATAGATTGCTATGAGGGCAGTGATGAGACTTTTCTAATTAGAGTGTATTCCATGATCTTACAATTATTCAAGGCATTGTGTCAAATAGTTCATGAGATTTGTCTATCCTCCCACATTTTACATAGATTTCAAAAGGGCATGTACAACCACAAGATTTGAGAAAATTCATCTTCATGTTATGTTTTCCTTATGATTGGTTGACTCTTATACTAAATTAATATGTTGAATTTATGTTTCCTACTTGATCTAACTATCCACAAATGGCAATTTAACAGTGGAAAGATATGATCCTACTTTGGTATAAATTGTATATGCAATATCAAGGTATGAATTAATATGTTCAATTAAGAGATGTTAAATGAAATGAATAAAATTAATGTAATGTAAATAAGGGACACCAATGCCTTATTGGGTAAAACAGAGTCAAATGAAAGCCTTTAATGAATGGTTTCTATTTAGCAGGTCCTCTAATTGTTTGGCATATAACTATGAGTTTACAACTGGTATAAACATGCAAGAGTGTAATTGATAAACCCTACTTGAGGTAGAATATCAAATATAATTATCTAATTCTTCTTACTGATCCAAATGGCATTCCCAGATTACTGTAATTTATTGAAAGGAATTTTAATTCTTCTTTAAAGAATCCAATAAACCAAATCACATAGAAACAACAAATGTGTACTGATAAATTGAATATATACTTGATACTTCAATTTAAACAACCAAGAAACATCAGATTGGAGACAATCAAATAATCGCAAGAATCCAACAAACAATTGATACCAGAATGAAGCCACTAAATCAACAGTCTTTCATTATCTCCTTCAAAATTCATACATGCAACATAGTCTCCTTGAATGTCATCATTTCTGAAAATTTAATGCTTACAATAGTCTATGCTATTCTAATTCTATCTTCTACCCCTTTACATTTATCCAACAACGGATACTTATACATCAGTTTGCAAAAGGACGTGCCTTTTCAAAAAGGTTTAACAAATCCACTATTAACTAATTTTTGTTAAGCCACAAATGGACTATAGACATATGCTCCATATAATCCTAGCGCTCATGAGTGTTGGCATCTCCCAACACATCATGGATCACAATCTCCATCATTATCATTCACTCATTTTGCTCACATGCTGCATCCAATATCATATCTTTTGCAGTGGTTGTCTCCAGCATCCCTTGGAGTATTGTTTCGCACTCACTTTTCCATGTAGTCGTTTCCTTCATTTTCCCTTCATCATCACATAACTTGGTCAATCTATCTTTGGCAGCCTCTGTTAATCCCTACATATCCCCTTGTAACTCCTCAAAGAAATCCCTGTGCCTATCCATAATACAATTGGCATTTTCAATCTGTTCATTACTAGGACTGTCCTTCTGCTCCAATTCCTCAATTCTTTCCTGAATTCTGTTATCCACTCTCCTATGTTCCTTTATTGCATCTACGTACTGTGAATGTTTTCCCCAGAGTTTATTTAACCAAGTGGTTAAAACAACCTGCCTCTTTTTTTAATTATTGCAGCAAATGCATCCATTCTCCCTTGAGAGTATGCAGTTGACCCTTCCTAATGGTCTTTTTTCTGTGAACTCTCACCTTGAGTGAGCATCCTTGTTGGTTCTGTTACACCACCTACCAAGTCTTTCAAGCATTCATTCTCTCTCAACATCCTCTCATTATTGGTTTTTTACATCTCCCTTTCCCTTATCAATGCTTGGATTTGGGCTTTATTCAACTTGGCTATATTTATCCCAATATCAGTAGTCGCTATAGGATCAACCTCCCCAGCCTTCAGGGTCATGACATGTCCGAATGCCTTTTCAGTATCAATAACAATTGATTTCTTGTGAGGAGGATACAAGGCCCAAATCATCAATGTTTCATCATCAGGATTGTATCTTTATCCTGTGTATACCTCCGTCACCTTCTCTATACTGAGCTTGTGGGCAACATTTTTATCTTTTAAGAAAATATCAAAAACTAATGCAGAATTCATATCCAAACCTGGAAAAATCATAACACCTACTTTTTCAAGCAGCTCCCTCCCCTTTTTAGGGGTCATGTCAATCATCTCTTTGTCTACTTCATCCTTTAAGCTTTATAACAATTGATCCTCATTCCCTGGAGTGACATTGTCAACCTGTCCCCTTATCTCTTTCCCTTTTTGCTTATATAAAAATGTCTTAAAATCCGAGGTCTTTATAAATTCATCATTTGATATGAAAGACCTATAGTCTTCATGTCTTGTATCTACATCCATGGTTTCCTCAACATCTGTTTGTCTGGAAACATAGGCATACTCCTGAGTCTTCATTCTTGAAACTTTCCTAGATGAGCTTTGTGGCCTGTCTATTTCTGAAATCCCCTTAATGGAGGATAACAACTCAGCATCCACCAACTCCTAATTATGTTTTTTAATCATAATTTCAACTTCCTTTGCCTCCAGGTATTTGATTATGTCATCAGATTTAAAGGGCACATGATGGTACCCTCTGAGATTTACTTTTTGCCTGGCAGAGTGGATATACCCTTTTGGATCAAAGTTCTTTCTTACTGGTGCTCTTCTCATGTTGTAGTGCAATAATTTTTCTAGAATCAGATCATAACCTTCCTTGGCTAATATAGTGAAATCACTAAAACACAATGTACTGGGCATAAAAGCCTGTTTCCCATATGAACTTAAGTTCATAACACTGGAGTAATCCATTTGCCTAACAATTTCTAGGTATGTAATTCTATCCGGGACAATTCTGGGCAGAATGAAAGGTGTATCCTCAAAGCCATAAACCCTAATCATTGTGGCATTCTCTAAGCAATAACAATCCCCCCCAGTTATGGTTAATTGGTCCATTGTAATCTCTAGGCCTAAGAAACCTTTTTACTTGTTCAGATAAAGAATAATCACAAGGATGGCTAAAAAATCTATACAAGCGTTTCACAAAGAATTCTTCAAAATGCAAGAAATTTGAATTGGCAAACCTGCTGTCCCAAACAACAGTCCATAATTGAACAGGAAATGGCCTACCTTCCTTGTCGGATTGTGAAATCCTTAGCTCCTGGGGCCATAAACCTAACTCTTGTCCAAAATACAACACTAAGTGCATCAGCAATGAGTAATTTCTGAGATGGAGAATAGAAGCACCACTCTTTATCGCCATCAAACTTGCATCCAGCTCCTTAAAAACATGTACATCATAGGAAAATGATCTAGAATTGTGATATTGAATGTCTACAACAATCACCATGGGAACAACCACCATATGCTCAGGTACCTCCATCCCTAATACCTATCCCACTGAGTAGTAAGTATATTTTAGGTAAGGTTTGAAGAGGTCTACATGAAAGGGTGGCCCCTCACTATCTTCCATTGGAGTAGGTTTTCCATGACACCTAATTCTATGTAGAGGTAACCTCCACCCTTTATAAATGGTGTCCATCCTTTTGAACTCACTATCAAGCTCTTCACTCACTACTTTCTCACTGCATATTCCCTCCATTCTGAAAACCTCAACAATTGCATTCTCAGATACATGTAATAATGGATTCCTTGACAAATCACATATAGCTTTGTTTTTTAATCATAGTGTCCGACCAGCAATTTTAACAATTTGACGTCAATAAAAACATTAGGGCACACTAATTTCCCTAAAATGAGCCTCCATGGATTGCATACTGACTCAAAGCAATTTCTCCTTTGGTAATGGAAATTGAATAACTCATAGCCTCTAATCGAAGTCCAAACATCACCTATAAATTTGCATTTGTCATCTAATTTGTCAACTTCTGCTTTGAACTATGCAGAAAGCCTAGCTTTAGGTCCAAAACCAGGTAACTGGTCTATGAGGTCTTGATTTAGCTTCCTTTCAGTACCTTCTGGTTGCAACTCAGTATTTTGCTTTTTTGCTTTTGATTGGATTCCCTCCCCGGGTTTTCTTCCCTTTAGTTTTCCTGAACCAATGCCTTCCATAATTCAAATTTTTACTAATTCTGAGAGGATGAGAAACTTACTATAACTTCTTCCAAACTCAAGTCAAGTGAATGCCTTAATTGCTGTGCTGGTTCCCTAGCTTGCTCTTCTTTGCATTGAATTCTGTGAGATAATGATTTCAATTGATCATACCCTGATATGCAAAATCTCATATGCTTCGTGGCGCCATTAATGTCTTTACCGATCAAGACATGAATGCTGCAAGTTTTTTTTTTTCAAAATTCTCACTGTCACATCAGGGCTCATATCGAAAAGACATTCCAAATCTCTGGCCGATCCACCTATTCAATGTTCACCCATTTTCCAAGACATCTTGCAGTTTCCCCGACATCACAAGTCTCCTCGATAGTTTTTTTCCTTTTGCTTTTTATATCGCCATGACTTTCACCGAAACAACTGTTGCTCAGACTTAATGAATCGGACCAATGGTTCTTTGCCTTACTCCGAAATTACTTTGTCTCACCGAGATGTTTACTTTATCGACTTATGTCACCGAGACCAAGCAATTTGTTCTGTCGATAGAATAATACTCGCTATGATGTCTCTTAGATCTCCCCATAGTGACATGTCTCATCAATACACCTCTTCTTCGACAAGACAATGAGCATCGTCTTATCGATACCCTTTATCTCCGAATGCTCAATTATGCCAGTGTAACCCGAGGGGTCGATAAGACTTTTATGAACTCTTCCCGACATCGTTTGTCTTACCAATTGAGTCCTCCTTTTTCTTTATCGACAAGACCAATAGCGCTTTGGCCAGTGTTTTGAAATCTCTCTCCGATGACCAAAGCCTCTCCGATAGACTTTACTTTTCTCCAATCAGAAAAAGGTAACTTAGCTTGATATGACCTCACACCATCATGTCGATACCTTTTGTCTTGCCGGTAAGTAATACAAAGCCGCATTCTCCTAGTGTATAACTTTATCGGTATGACCCGTTTGATGTCTCGCCGATACGATCACACCGGTAAGACATTTCAAACCTCTGGCTAGTCTGCCTATTCAACATTCACCCATCCGCTAAGAATTTATCTCCGCATGCTCAATTCTGTCGATGTAACCCGAGGGGTTGGTAAGAATTTTATGAACTCTTCCCAACATCGTTTGTCTTACCGATTGAGTCCTCCTTTTGCTTTATCGGCAAGACCAATAACACTGTGGCTAGTGTTTTGAAATCTCTCTCCAATGACCAAAGTCTCTCTAATAGAATTTACTTTTCTCCAATCGTCAAAAGGTAACTTAGCTCGATATGACCTCACACCGTCACGCCGATACCTTTTGTCTTGCCGATAAGTAATACAAACTCGCATTCTCCTAGTGTATAAATTTATTGGTATGCCCTGTTTGATGTCTCGCCAATAAGATCACATTGATAAGACATTTCAAACCTCTGGCCGATCCGCCTGTTCAACGTTCACCCATCCGCTAAGACTTTATCTCCGCATGCTCAATTCTGTCGGTCGGTAAGACTTTTATGAACTCTTCCCAGCATCATTTGTCTCACCGAGTGAGTCCTCCCCTTGCTTTATCAGCAAGACTAATAACACTATGGGCAGTGTTTTAAAATCTCTCTCCGATGACCAAAGTCTCTCCGATAGACTTTACATTACTCCAATCGGCAAAAGGTAATTTAGCTCGATGTGACCTTACATCGTCATGCCGATACTTTTGGTCTTACCGATAAGATATACAAACCCGCATTCTCTCTGTGTATAACTTGATCGGTGTGACCCTTCTTATGTCTTGCTGATACATTTAGGATATGTATATTATCATCGATGAGATCTGCATCAACTTATGTCGATATTTTCATATGTAAATATTTTTATGTCAGATGAAATTTATGGGGCGTTATGGCACAATTTTAAATGGGATTTTGGTAAAAAATGCTATGTGAGGATTTTTTTGTCTGCATTATGAATTTTTTTTGGGAGACTAATCATGAAGAAATAGTGTATTTTTCAAAATTTGATAGTTCCAACAGCATGCAGGTTTGAAGTTTCATGATAGTACTAGCATTTGAGTTATAATGATATATTTAGAGCTCTTGGATCTCCTTTGTATAAACATATCACAATTTTGAATAATATAATCAAGGGTTATGGCGTTCATCTCACTATTATGGTGTGTATGATTTCCATTTTTGCTTTAATTCAAAGATTAAATTAAAATGCTTGGATGGGGTCATAAATGGATATGTTTGTAAAGGGATTTGATAAGAAGTATTGAGTTAGGATAGAAATTGACACTGTTGTAATGCAATATTGTCAGAGATCTTATATGTTATGTGTTTGAACCTATTATGGAAATCTAAATATTTGTGAATTTGACTCCCCAATAGTATATGGCACTGGCCTAAATCGTATGTGTTTGTAAGGTTCTATGTCTATTTGTCTTAGCTTAGAGATTGCTGCCAAATTGCAAATTAAATGACTATCTTAAGTGGTGAAATGTCGTTGTAATCATCTCATGCTCCAAGTAGTTGATACTATTGATGCTTTTCTGTTGTTTAAATTGATATATCAAGCATATATATATTCAGTTTACCGATACACATTTGTTGTATTTGTGTGGTGTGATTATTTGGTTCTTTCAAGTAAAGATTAAACCCTTCTAGTCAATCACAGTAACTAAAGAGTATTAATTGGATCAATAAGAAGAATCACATAACTAGGATTGTCATTCTATCTCAAGTAGAGTTTGTCAGTCATTTACTTGCACATTTATACAAGTTATAAACTACATTTGTGTGCCAAAAACTTTGAATTATTTCCATCATAGATTGCACTTTTATAGATCTTCATTAGACTCCATACACCCAACAAGGCAGTGGTCTCACACTTTCATCTTTTGGTTTATCCATTTTATTTTTTACATCTGTTAACTGAACATATTCTAATATAATTCAAATATAATTAAAATTAAAAACATCATAAATTAATTATGTAACCACATAAGTCAAATATAATTCTATCAAGAAATTAATATCAAATAGATAATACAATCACATAACTCATACCTTTCAATGTCATTGATCTTCTTCTTCATCCAATTCTTTGTGTGTATCGTCCGATCTAGATTCAACATTGTAAGGATTGGTCATATCATCATCATCATCATTGATATCAGTTTCGATAATGTCATCATCCACATGGATATCATCTTCATGAACATTAACTCCTACATCATCATGATCTAGTTCCTCCTCTTCGACATCTTCATCAAGCACATCATCAACTAACTATTGATCCTGATCATCATCTACATCATCTTCTATTTCTTTATTATCTTCTTCTTCCACCACATTATACTTTACCGGCCTTCCTCTTGGATCATGTCTAACAACATATGACCAACCCACTTTACCTGGAACCTCTGAGTAAAATACCTGCTCACATTGGCTTGGAAGAACATAGGGCTCATTTCTAGCTCGCTCAAAATACCTTGTATTAACCATGGTAAATCCATTATCATGTTCAATAACAGTTCTCTCGGGATCATTTTCATTCAATCGTAGCCTGTACCATAGGACGACGAACAAAAATAATTTGAAGGACTTAAAGTCACACTCAAGTATATCATCCAAAATCCCATAGTATTGATTTTCTGAGACTTCTAGATGTATGTCACTTCTAGATGAAACATTAGTCACCTGGAAGACTGCAGTTATCCCAGAATCACAAGTTTTCTTCATGTCATCCAACTTTTTGATTCGAAATTTATGACCATTGCACCACATAGCCTTGTGGTGTTTCACCTGCAATATGTCAAACATGTAAAACTTATTGCAATATCATCAGTTGATAAACATATTTATTCTTGGCCGAATGTATGCAAAGAAAAAAATCTCAACATATATATACATCAATATAATTTAAAATAATTAAATAATATGGGTGATTAATATATTTATACATACCTGTTTATCTCTTAAACCATATGCTAAATCAATTTCCCTTGGTGTAACATTGGAATCTCCATTATGATGAGCTTCTTTAACCAATGAAGCCACACCTTCCCATGTTAATGCGCGACCAGATTGTTGACATCGTTCAATCCATACCGTCATCCAATCAAGATTGTTTGCGATGTACAAATGTAGTGCATCCCACTCTCGACCAACTGTATAAAAAAATTGAAATTCACAAATGACGTATAATTAGTTAATTACCACGGTATACGACCTTAATTTATAATTGATGAATATTGAAGATTAATAATTAAATAAGTACAATATACATAAAAACCAAATGTAAAATATATTCTAATTAATCTCCATGACCATATTATAATTACCTGTCACTTTCCTCAATCTACCTTTCCCCATCAGGTACTCCCCTTTGAATTTGTTAATGGAGTTGGGATCCCAAATGCGATCTACATGGATCTTTGCTGCAAACTTAGGAAGATATTCAGTAATGTACACCATGGTTTGGTATACCATGTATCCCTCCACCATAGAACCCTCAGGATGTGCTCTTTGTCTAACCAAAGCCTTCAAAAATTTCAAGTGCCTCTCAACCATCCACATTGACCTTGTGTGTACAGGTCCACACAATTCAATCTCCTCAACTTGGTGTATGAGGTAGTGTTCTTGTGCATTGAAAAATGTCGAAGGTAGACACTTTTTCATTTCACACATTAGACAAGGAATTCTTCTCTTCCAATAATTTATATCTTCTTTATGGATTGCTTTAGATGACAACCATCTACAAGTGATTCAAGGCACAAATATATTAATGAGATTTAACAAAAATAAAAAACGAATTGAACAAATATCGCTACTTACTTCATGTATTTTCCAAGATCATATATAACTTGCTTGAGATTGTTGTCGAAGTTGTCTGGAAGAGATAGAGGTAGAACGTACTGCAACAATTATAAAATGATATTTTCATTAATATTTTTCCAAAAGTAGTAAACATAATACACTGAAAAGTACATGCAGTATACAAATATATATATAATATACCAGAATAATTACCTTAATGAAGGTATGCCAATCATGCGTTTTCATCCTTGACCCAGATTCACCTTTCTTTGTTATGATATTGTTTATGATCACATCAAATCCTATGGGAAATCAAATTTTTCATGACTTGTTTTATAGCATTGCTTTGCTGCTCCGTTAATAACCAAGGAAGGGCACTTATATTAATTTGGTCTCCATCACTATTTAATTGAATGACATTTTTCATTGCATGACTGGCTTCCTGAATGTCACTACAAATTTTGACAATTTTTTCTTTTTCATGCCTTCCATCAAATATTTTCCATAACGTTTTTGTCATATTCTTTCTGATATGCATTGTATCAAACAAATGCACAATTTTTAGCTGCTCATAGTAGGGAAACCTTCTAAATTGTTTGGGATAACTTTTCAGTCCCTATGGAAGCCGACCATTAATGCCTTGACGACCTTCATGAAGCATATAAGTTAAACAAATTAACAACGACAATCATTGTCAATTACAGCATGAGTAAACACAACACAATATAAAAATATAAATTCAAAACATATCATAAATGATAGATAAACAATTTGATCCAATGTATAACCTTGATGATTAATTCTATTATATTCCAACTTCCATAGGCGAGGTGTCATTCTTCGTGGTTTTGATGTAGTCTCTTCTTTCCCATTGAAAAGATGTTTTTTAGTAGTTCGATACTTATGATTTTTGTGGAGGAAGTGCCTATACTCATCAAACACCTGCTTTCCTAAACTTGTTGAACGACGAGATTTCATCTTTGGACCACAAATTGGACATGCAAATTTTCCCTTTGTTTGAAGACCTACAAATCATATATAATTGGATTAAATATATCAATTTTTATAATTATATATAATGAATAGATTATTTTAAAAACATGCATGATATCTACTTCATAAAATTAAATATCGTTAAAGTCATGCAGTCGAACGTTATAACATACCAGAAAAATGTGTTAGCCCTGGGGCATCATGAATTGTCCATACAAGCATTGCATGGAATTCAAATTGTCTTTGTCCTATTGGTCTAGATATGTCATACATAGTCACACCATTCCATAACTTTAGTAACTCGCCAATAAGAGGCTCAATATATACATTCATATCTTTAACTTGGCACTTACCTAGTTGAATGAACATAAACATTACATAATTATTATAACCATTTTACTGCAATATATATAAATTCATGTACATGACTATTAAATGAAAAAACATATAAGTCATTATGCAACAAATAAGACAAATGAGATGCTACTACGTTAAAGAAAATTGATGTAAAAAAATACCTAGAACAATCATTGCCAACATTATGTGCTCCCTCTTTATTGACATCTATGGAGAAATGTTATTGTTGATAACAAAAACAGGCCACATCGAGTAAATAGATCTCAGCTCTCCAAATGGATTTACACTGTCCGCTGCCAATGAAAGCCTAAGATTACGAGGTTCTTCTTTAAAGTGTGGCCATTTTTCCTCCATGTCCCTAAATGCAGAACCATCCACAGGCATTCGAAGAATCTCATCTCCACTTCTATTACGTGCATGGTAATCCATAAATTGTGCTAAGCTTTCGCACCTAAATAATTGTTGCATACGTGGAATAATGGGAATATAACGAAGAACCTTGCGGGGCACCTTTTTTGTTAGTTGATCTGTTCGATATCTACTGATATGACATTCCGAGCATTCTATTGCAAATTCATGTTGTTTATGATATATAATATGATCATTGGGACATGCATCTATTGCTTGATACTCCATTCCAATATCTTTCATAATGCCAGATAAATCTCGGTATGAGCGAGGTAAAATATTTGATGGTGGTAACAAAAATTCACCAGTCAATCTACAACAAAAAATAACTTCTTAATATAAAGAATATTAAAGGTACATACTTCATCCTTTATTTACTAGCGATGAACTAACAACAATTAAAATAAATGAAAAAAAATGACATATATGACATACCTTAACATCAGTGAGATTGCTATATTGGATAAACCATTCATAACCTTCAAGTTCACTAGCAACAATATAGCAGAGAGAAGAGTTGTTTGGGAGTCTTCATAAAGCAGCTCGTATGCCTTCTCAAGTACAGGTAAATCATGAACATCATCAAAGTCATCTTGATCAACATGATCAGATGTGCCACTACATGTGTCATGGATCAATGTATTTGTACCATCATCTTCAATTGTGTTTTCTGGCACATGATCATCTTCTTCCATAGGATCATTAACTTCATCTTCGATATTCACAGCTCCATGTTCCTTCGCTTGCAAAACCACATTCTACGGGCCATGATAATTCATATCGTGTGCCCTAGGGTGCCCCACCTTTATAATAATGATAGACACAAATAAACCATGATCATGATCAAGTGATTTTTTATATATATATCAAATGTTAAAATAATATAAACATTTGCAAATTCAATCAACATAAACACATATAATGAACAACTTACCAATGGACGATAATCATGCCCCCCTTCAACGTGACCATGCTGCCTATAATGTTTCTCAGCTATTGTGATTAAAAGTCTTCTCGTCTTTAAGCCCTTGCAATTATTGCAAGGACAATAACATTTCCCATCACCCTTTCTTTTCAATATAGCCCACAATCTAGCAACTGTCTCTTCATTTTGTTTTGGACTAATATTATCTGACATGATTTTTCTTTACCAAGCTTGAATATTTAGATCTTCAAAAAATATCAAACTCACACGTACTCCAATAATTTTTAATCATACATAGGTAACAAAATATAATAATTATGATATTTTACACCAAAAAAATTCGGCATGCAACCACCCCTGCAAAAGAGAAGATAGTCTGAAGTTAATGACCCCAAAAAACACTTTCAAATGCTAATTCCAAAAATTATTAAATTCTGATTTTACAATGATTTCCAACTGTTATACTCCTAAAATCAGAATATTGAACTTGCACAACAAAATCTGGAAATGAAATTCTCAAAATGCAACTAATAGGCCTCAACAATTAAGGCCTACTCAAGACTTTGTGAAGTCACTGCAAGGTTTCCAGGCCTTACTTGATGATTTCAGCAGGAGGATTAAAGAGTTGGTAAAGAGTTTTGATGACTGGAGTGACACATCTTTACCAGATATTGTAGATGCCCAAGGAAATGTTAGATCACTGCAGTAATGGCAGGACAGGGTAGATGAAATCATCAATGCACAAATCAAATTGATTTGTGATGACTTAGATTATGACGTGCTAATGAGTAGTATGGATCATAGCAGCAAAAATCTTTTGGGGAAAAAATCAGCAAACAAAAAGTATAAGATTTTTTTTTTAAATCGTGAAAAAATCAGATTTAAAAAAAACATAAAAAATTGTAGAACAAGATATAAAAACTTTTTTTAAAAAATTGAAAGCGATTTCCATAGCATAGAGATATAGAGAGCAGAAAAAATAAAGAGTTTAACTAATGAATTGTAGAAAATAGATTTTTGAAATTTATATTCATATCGCTGATTACATTCTTTGCATTGCACATCTTTCAAACTCAAAGCATTACTTCACATTGCATAACTAATAACTAGATGCTGATAGATGACAAAATTTCAATTACAATATAGTTTTTTACAATGTCAACCTAAGCAATTATGCAATTACTTCACATTGCATAACTAATAACTAGGAGCAGCTGCCAATTGCAATAGCTTGTCATGGCATTCCATGAGACCACATTTCTTTGAGGTATTTTTTCGAACAGTTCATTGCCTTGTCTATGCTTCAAAATTTTCATACATGTCTACCAAAGCATTTTATCAAATAGTTCACTGCCTTGTAGCTATGGCTAAAAGCCTAAAAATAGGTGCTTTCAAACAAGCTACGGATGCTTGGAAAAAATCTATCAAAGCATAATAGTAAGCAATAGCATAGACAAGGCAGTGAACTGTTTGAAAAAATGCCTCAAAGAAATGTGGTCTCATGGTGATGGAATGCCATGATGAATGCCTATGGCCATGGATTGTCATGGCATTCCATCACCATGAGAACACATTTCTTTGAGGCATCTTTTCCAACAATTCACCACCTTGTCTATGGTACGACATTTTTCATACATATCTACCAAAGCATTTTATCAAACAGTTCACTACCTTGCTGCTATGGCTAAAAGCCTAAAACAAGTGCTTTTGAACAAGCTATGGATGCTTGCAAAAAATCTATCAAAGCATAATAGTAAGCAATAGCATAGACAAGACAGTGAACTGTTTGAAAAAATGCCTCAGTTAATAGCTCAACGATTATGGTTATAAGTTTATAACAAATTTTGGCTATGTCTTGGTGGTAGTTTTGGTGCAAGTTTTCAAAGTTTGGAAAATGCAACTGTTATTATCCAGTGGAAGGGATGGACAAGAAGATTCTTCAATGACTCAACTATTGTAACCAATTTTTGAAATGTCATAAGGCGATCCAAGTGACCAGTGACAGGTGTATTTCTGGTCTGATGCTTGTTGCTCCTTCATTTTCCCTATAAGAAGGATTTCAGGACTAGAAATACAAGTTAGCAAGTTAGATATCTTTAGGTCAAGTCTAACTGAAGTTGCAAAGCGAATTTGTAAAGAGCTTGATATTATAGTGAAGATACTATTCTTAGGTTTGGTGTCATTCTGTTGTAGGTTTTAGTTTCATGGGTACTTAATTTTCAAGACAGTACTAGCATCTAAATGAAAATTACTCATTTCAAGGTCATGTATCTCCATTGTATTAATATATTATTATCTTGAATAAAATGATCAAGGGTTATTCTATTCATCTCACTGTTATGGTGTGTGTAATTCTCATTTTGGCTTAAAATCAAGGAATTAATTAAAATGCTTGAGTGAGGTTATAGGTGACTATGTTCATATAAGGACTTGATAAGTAGTATTGGGTTAGAATATAGATTGATGGTATTGTAAGGCAATATTATCTGAGATTTTATATGCTATGTGTCTAGAAGATAAACTTGGTTACAGTAAAAAAAAAACCAACACCTTTGATATTATCTAGCGCCTATGGCTCCCAAATCTATTGCAAATTGATCATTAGGGTTAAAATTGAAACCTTGCAAATATAATCTTTGTCCAAATCCATCAAGAATTTTCCATCAATTATAAACAATTCCCTTATAAAGAATTTGTGAAGCCAGGTCTAAAATCTAGAAATGAAATTCTAAAAATGCACAAGACTAAAAATGAAATCTGATGAGATGTTGCTTTAAAATATGATTTTCAAATCTGGAAGTACAAATATGACTTCACAAATGAATTCTGGAAAAAGACAATGACTACCCTCAACCTGGCGATATCTTCTTGAGTTTCTTCTGATTTTCCCCAAGAAAACCGTCGAGCAAAACACTGTCGCAATAAATAGTTCGCAGGTTAAATTCTGATTTCAATTTATGCCCACCACAATTTAACTTTGCAAGTTGAAACGTAGACGAAAAAATGGTTCGTCGAAATTTTGACGAACGTCGGGGTAAAAATTAAAAAAGAATGAAAATTCGCACAAGTGCCCAACGATACATCTGATTATATAGCTTTCGTCATAAGGTTTCATCAGAAATTGGGGTCAAATGAGTTAGTGACTGGAGGAGGCATTTCTATGATAGCTCTTACCTTCTCTGGATCTACTTCAATGCCTCTTCAATAGATGATATACCCTAAAAGTTTCCCTGATTTCACCCCAAAGACACACTTCTTCAGATTTAGCCTGACATTGTAATTCTCTAGCCTCTGGAATATCTTTTCTAAAACCTTTAAATGATCTTCCCTTGTTTCTGATTTGGCTATAATGTCATCTACATAATCTTCCATGAGGGTATGTACAAAGTCATGGAAAATGGTATTCATTGCCCGTTGGTAGGTAGCTCCTGCATTTTTAAGGTCAACTGGCATAACATTCCAATAGTACGTGCCCCATGGACACATGAAAGTTGTCTTGTGTCGATCTTCAGCTGCTATCTTAATCTGGTTATATCCAGAGAAACCATCCATGAGGAATAGCATCTTGTATCCTGCTGTAAGGTCTACTATCATGTCGATATTTGGCAAAGGAAAGTCATCCTTAGGACATGCCTTATTGATGTCTCTAAAGTCAGTGCAAATGCGAATGCCCCCAGTTGGTTTAGTCATTGGTACAAGATTTGATATCCAATCTACATAGTCTATTGTCCTTATGAATCCTACATCTAAGAGTTTCTTGAGTTCTGCTTTGACCAACAGAGCAATTTGCGGATGCATTTTCCTCAATTTCTGTTTGACTAGCTTGACACCTGGCTGTAGTAGTAAATGATGCAATATTAGGTTTGGATCCAGCCCAGGCATGTCAGCATACGACCATGCAAAGTTTATTTGTCTCTTTGTGAAGAATTCTTTAAGCTCAGGTTTTTTTGTCTCTGTTAAAGAAGTTGCAAAATATACCTTCCGAGGATTCTCTTCTATACCTATGTTGACTTCAACAGATTCTTCTACTAGCATCGATGACCTTTCCTGTTCAATGGGGAGAATATTTAAAACTCTATCCTTGGGTGCCTCTGACAGGTTTTTTCCCTCAGATACGTCCTTTATTTTGACTTTTTCTTCATCCAAAGGCGCCTTTCGGTTTTCACCTAGGGACTCATCATTTTTCTTTTTATTGTCTTTTTTCTTTTCATTCTCATTTTTGTGACTAGAGGTGTAAATAGACTCCCCAAAATATGCTTTATCATCCAAGTCTATGGTAAAACTTGCTTTATGATCCCCTCTTGGTATGCCTTATCTAAGTCCCATGAACTCAACAATTGCTTCGTCATTCTCGAATGTATCTATGATAGGTGTACCTTTTTTATCCCAGTCGATAAGTTCGGGATATAAGGGGCATGTCATCATCGGAGTTTTTAAAGGCAGTTGTTGACAAGGTGAATACAAAATGGTTGACATGGTCATAGAAGTTTTGGACTAACTCCTTCTTATTCTTCTTCCTAGGTGTAGGTATACTTTGATGTGGGACTATAGTAAGGGCGGATTCATCAGAAGATGGTTTATCAAGTGCCCAAGATGCATGATTAAGGGTTTCCAAATAATTGTTCTCTTGCCATTCTTGTTTGGACAAGTGCTTCTTAGGACAAGGACTAGATAGTTTTGGTACAAGTTTCATGTCGAGGTCCAATTCTCCAAATAGGGCATCTATGTTCATGGTACTAGTAGATGAAAGAGACTCCCACTCACCATTGCTTGAGTAAGGGGATTCATCATAGACTAGAGGTTTGTCGTAAATTGGGGGAAGTGGTTTATGAGATATCTCAATGTCTGCGCAAGTACTCACTTCCTCTTGAAAAGATGACGAAGTATCGGGAAACCCAATTCTAATCGGTTGACACCCTAGCCCTAAGTATTTCGGTTGTGGGTAGACAATGATCGTTTCTGTCTTTCCATTTTGATATAACCCTAACCCACTATGCCCATCATAGCCTTCATTTTTCATTATCTTAAAGCCTTTTCCATACTGGTCCTTGGCTATTTTAATAGACGGGGAGGGGTATTCATGTTCTTCTTGATACAACCAGGAATCACCTTGATCCATAATTTCTTCACTTAAATCTCCCCATTTTGTCAATGTCATTGTAGGGGGAACATGAAATGTGACCACTGACTGTCCTCTCTCTGCCATGGGTAGGCCATATTCCTTAGGTGGAATTAGTTGACTGATACAATATGATTCCTTTATGTTATATTCACCACAACCCTTGTCTTGGATCTCGAGTTTAGGAGTGGATGATGGTGGTTTGAATGAAATGGACTTAGTGAGACGTGATGGGTCAATGTATTGGGATAAAGTGGATTATGAGGCTTCTTGGTTAACTAGTACTTGTCATTGTGGAAGGTCCCTTAGGCTTGTACAATATTGGAAAGGATCTGGATCACCATCAATAGTGATCTTTGTGCCATTATATGAGAACTTAAGACATTGGTGGTATGTTGAAGGGATGGCTCTCATTGCGTGTATCCAAGGTCTACCTAACAACAAGTTATATGGAAGGGTCAGATCCAAGACTTGGAAGCTGGTGTTCATGATCGCTGGGCCAATTCTGATAGGGAGTGTGATGAATCCTTTGGATGACCTTTCCTCATCATCATAAGCCTTGATGACTATACTCTTAGAAGTGTCTACACAGTCTTCTGAGAATCCTAATGCCTTAACCAATTTTAGGGTACATAGGTACAAACCTGCGCCTCCGTCTACCAAGACTTGTCTGACTCTGGTTTGATGGACTAGGACTTCAAGATGTAATGGGTCATTGTGATCAGACTTTTCGGTGGAGTAGTCTTGTTGGGAAAATGTGGCATGATGCAAGTTGGTCAAATATCCCACCATTTCTTTGAAATGATTGACATCTAAGACTGTAGGAACAGTTGTGTTCTGTAGAGCTTTTTCAAGAATGGCTCGATGCTCAGGTGATAAAGTCAACAACTCCAAGATAGATATTTGTGCGGGAGTTTTACTCAATTGATCAAGAAGGTTGTACTTAAACTTGGAAGTTTGCGTGGATGGCTCAGAAGAAGGACTTGGAATAGTAATCTTAGTTCTGTGTGTGTTCACATTACATTCTAGATGCTTCTTAATGATGATAGTATTTACGTTCTCACTTGTGGCCTAGAGGCTATATATGGGTATCATACATAACCTGCTCTCCTCTAATAGGCAGTCTCAAAATCCTGTACACATCCTCTAATGTGACAGTGGCCTCCCCAGTCAGTAAATGAAATGACGATGTCTCTGAATGCCATTGCTCGCAAAGTGTTGTCAACATCCCCCCATTTGCTTGAATGGCAAGCATCAACAAACAGTGACGTAGACCTAGCTTCCATAGAAGCCAAATCTCTGCACTCGTCAATCAATCTCTGAGATCAAATGTGTTTGGTTGTGACTCCCGCGTATAAATAGGATCTAAAACCACCTGCATTTAAACCATGATGTCAAGATTTTTCAAGTTTTCCTTAGAATTTTTTTTTGAAAATTTTACCAGTCAAATGCGGCTCACTTTCACAAATGCGGTGCATTTTTGTACATGTGTTGCACAAAGCCTCATATGTGGTGCATATTACATATGTGTCACATATTTTCCACAACCCCTGTCAACCAATTGTACATGCAGTTCACTAAACCATATGCGGTGCATTTTTCACAAATACGGTGTAGTTTCATCAACCTGCCTAACTACAACATATGCGTTTCATAAATGCATATGCGGTTCATAACTACACATGTATCTAACCCTGATGCAAATTCATTGCACAACTACACATGTGGTGCATTATGCTTCACATGCAATCATTCCCTAAACAGCCTAATCTAGCCTAAACGTGTTTTTGCAAATGCATCGTTTTGCGGTCAGACGCGGCGAATACGATGGCATATGCGTCGTTTACGATGCACCGCATTTGCTTAATTGATTTTCTAACACCTAAAAATACATGCAAAATTAACTTTCAAGAGTTCGTTTTAGGGTACATATCGATGGTCCTACGTTAGCTCTTTTCACACATGCACCTGCTCCATTGTGTTCTACCTTACTATGACTGGCTTCAAAAAAACTCCATATGTGTTGGATATTATTTTCCTTATGAACTCTACATAACCAATAAAACATTCTAGCATTTTTGAATTGACCTGTGCAATTATCCAACCATATGAGATGTTCTAGCACTTGAATTCCTCTTTCTTTTAAATTTTTGTAAAATATATCAAAACAATATTGAACAAACTCAGATGAATGTAATCGATTATCACTTACATAAAAATGTTACTCTCTCAAAAATATTATATTATCTTCTCTACTATCATTTGCATGTCTATAAACAATATGAACAAATATAGCTACTTGTACTGAATTATAATACTGTGATTGAATTTCTTCTTGTGGAGCAAGAGTATAATTTTCAGAAAAATCAATAATTGACAATATAGTTCCAATTGGGAATGTGTTTTTACATAAACGAAATTGATTATCAAGCCAATGAGCATATTGAGAGTGTTGAACATATTTAGGTACAATCTTATCTTTGAATTCTTTAATAAATGCATGCACACTAAATTTTTCCATAATTAGCTCACAACGTTTCCTAGTTTTTCCATCTATTAAAGAATACTCAACATTTTTAATTTTTTTAACATCCACTAATTGTTTTACAAATTCATCTTTAAACTACTTTCATGGATACATTCTCCTAATAATGAAAATTTAGCACATCTATCGCGTTCTCCAGAAATACATGCTTTTAAATAAAATAAGTTTCCATTAGAGGGTTCACAAAACAAACCTACTATAATATCTTTGATTCTTTCAGGTGGCATATTAATACCACAAATGTCCTACATAATTTGGTTAGCATGCAAAGTGCATCATATATATCGAAAACTATCATAATAATAATGAAATTGTACATGAGTATTACAACAACAAGAGATTCATTGCCTATTAATTCTAACATACCAAGGTTTACACTTTTCAAATGATCTTTGACTTATGTTAATATTCAATGGTAAGATTGAAGCATCTAATTTTTTTTTTATATAATTCAAAATGAGTCATATCGAAGAGATGCTTTGGATGAGGTTCACAAATTTTGGAACCCACCCTTAATTTTAAGACATCTCTAATGTTAGGTGATACTCTTGTATTATCATGCCAAAATTTATCGATTAAAGATTTAATTTCATTAGTTAATTTCATGTCCGATCTTGGGAGTCTACCACTAAAACTCCAACATTGATTAAAATTGGATCCTTTTCAATAATTTCTCTTCTTTTAGCAGCTCTTATCAAATTTTTAGGATTTACTTTTATACATTGGGTAAGTGCACCAATCCGTGACACAATTTTGGCTATTAAGATGCCACTTTTTTTTTCTAAAATCAGCAAAATCTGATTTGCATGAGAAAATGAAGATAGTTATGCTCAAAATTTCAAGATGCGGAAAGAACAAAAGTTGAAGTGCTCTGAGTCTAGTTTCTAAGCTACTATTTTTTTTTGAAATTAATGAAGATTAAGGGTCTCAAAAAGGGTGGGGGAGGGGAGTGGGGGGGCAAAACAGGTCTTGTTTTTATCAAAAAAATAGCATAGTGCCTGAGGGCTCCCCCATTTTTGATTGAATTTTTTTTAGAATTTGAAAAATACCAACAGTGAGAAATTAACTAACACCATGTAGTTTATCCTCATTCTTTTGGATAATTTTTTTATTCAATATATAATATTTTATGAATTTTCAAAGTGGACACATCTTGGAAAGCTGAAATTTGAGTGTGGTCCCCCCTAAATTTTTTGCAAAGTAATCAAAAATTGATTCTCTTTTTTTTCATCATGTGTAGAATGGACTCTAGTTTCAAAAAATATAATTATTTTCACGTTTCGATGAACAGGTAAAAATCTATCCTAAAACTAGCACATGTTGGTTTTTGACCAAAAACAAAGGCATTTAAATAGAAGCCATGGATCAAAACCTTAACTAAATCAAAATGAAGAAAGAATTATATATTTAGATAGCTAAGAGAGAGGTTAACGCTATCACAGTTTTTTTATAAACTTGCATTGAAATACGTGCAAATGAGACGGGGAGCACAGACAAAAATATGAGGAAATTTGGAAAATCATTTCAATTAACATGTCCAAAGCAGGCCATTTGGTGAGTGCCAAATGGCTTGCTTTGCACAGAACTAGACTTTCCCCTCTTTAGTGAACAACTTTGATAATGCTTAGAGTGCACAGTTTATGATCGTAGATGGATAGTTGAGGTTTTACCTTTCATACCTTCTCTAACTCGTTACCATAACTGGATAACTCTTTATCCCTCTGAAGTCTCTATCTCTCAGGTCTCACTCCCTCCCACATGACCTAGACTACTCTCTCAGTCCTATCCCCTCTCTCATGTATTTTTCCCTCCCACATAGGTACCTAAATAAATCTATCTCACTCCAACCCCCTTTCTCACTCTCCCTCTCTCTCTCTCTACCTCTTTGGTCTTTTTGTCTCTCTCACTCCATCTCCCTCTCTTAGGTTGTTATCTTTCTCTCTTTCTCTCTCTCTCAATTCTCTCCCTCCTACCCCCTCTCCCTCTCTTAGGTCTGTCACTCACTCACTCCCTCTATCTCTCTCCCATTCCCTCTCTCTCACTCACTCTATCTCTCTCCCTCTCTCTCTCACTCTCTCTTGGGTA